>PVLD010020323.1:0-34191 GCA_004027595.1 Dinomys branickii
TCCCCCACCCTCCCAGGGTTCCCTGCAGGTATAGGGATGGATCTCCTCCCCCACTCGGTGATCTGGTCGCGAGCGCCGATATCTCACCAGTTATTGG
Source organism: Dinomys branickii (assembly GCA_004027595.1). NCBI lineage: Eukaryota > Metazoa > Chordata > Mammalia > Rodentia > Dinomyidae > Dinomys > Dinomys branickii. The sequence goes on from PVLD010020323.1 coordinate 98, forward strand.
AGTCCCTGCAGGCATGAAGGTTCCAAGGTGCCAGTCTATCCTTTGGGGCTTTCTGCGCGGCCCGCCGGATGCGCACGAAACGTGAGACCGCTGGGCGTTGCCGCCGCCAGAGAGCCGATCTCTGTCGGGAGTCGCCGGAGAGCTGCGCCGCGTCGGGGGGCGGGAGGGATCGAGCTGTCTGTATTCTCGGGGCGCTAGGACCCAGCAAATCTTTCTCTCCGCTCCCGGCGGCGTTTGGGGCCCTCCGCGCGGCCCGCCCGACACGCGCGAAACGTGGGATTGCCGGGCGTCTCCGCCACTAGCAAGCCGATCTCTGTCGGGAGTCGCCGGGGGGCTGCACCGGCTCGGGAGGCGGGAGGGACCGAGGCGGCCGCGCTCCCACTGCGCTTGGACCGAGCCAAGCTTCTTCCCCGCGCGGATCGTCCCTGGCTCCCAGCGTCTGGGGCTTTCCCACGTCTCACCCCGGCAGCCTGGTCCGCCCTACCACATGTCCCCCGGCATCTCAGAGAAATACGCCCAGTTTAAACTTCCCAGCCGAGGTCCCGGCATTCACGCTCGCCAAGTCTGTCTCGAGCTGGTGGTGTTTATTAAGGAGGTTCGCTCCCTTGCTGCTCACCTGGTCGCCATCTTCCCCGGAACCTAGATACAGTTTCTCAAAGTAGTTACCAATATTCTTCTAGATTTTAGCACAGTCTGCTTTGATTTTGCCTTTTATATTTTTAATTGTATGAGTTTGGATCTTTTCTTTCTTAGTTTGTTAAATTTAGCTAAGGGTTTGCCTATTTTGTTGATTCATTCAAAGAAACAACTCTTTGGTTCATTAGTTCTTTGTATATTTTAAGTGTCAATTTCATTAATTTCTGCTCTGATCTTTATCATTTCCTTCCTTGTAGTAGCTTTGGATCTGGATTGTTCTTATTTTTCTAGGACTTTGAAGTCCACCATTAGGTTTTTTATTATAGGTCACTCTGTCTTTCATATATGGGAATTCACCACTATAAATTTCCCTCTTAGGATTGCTCTCTCTGTGTCCTATAGTTTCCATTATGTCATACTGGCCTTATGATTTGATTGTAAAAAATTATCTAATTTCTTCCTTAATTTAACCTGTGATCCATTGATTATTCAAGAGAGTGTCATTTGATGTCCTTGTGTTGCATACTTTCTGCGATTTGTTTTGCCTCTGATTTCTAATTTCATTGCATTACACCTATGCATGGGATAATTTCATTTCTTTTGCTTTCACTTAGCATGCTTTATGGGCTAATATTTGGTCTATTTTAGAGAAAGTCCATGTGCTGTTGAGAAGAATGTGTTTTGTTTTGTTGGTGGACGAAACACTATAGATACCAAGTCAGTGTTTGGTTCAACTTTGATATTTTTTTGTTGATTTTTTTGTCCAGTTTATCTCTCTATTTGTGTCTGTGGAATATTGAAGTACACCACTGTAACTGTGTGGGTGTGGTGTTTATCTGATTTTTCCTGTCCATTAGTGTTTGTGTTATGTTGTTGAGTGCAACAGTATTTGCACATACATGTAGACATGCTTATAATTGTTTTCCTGTTAAATTATTCCTTTAACCAATATTCAGTGACCTTCTTTGTCTCTTCTCATCAGTTTTGGTTTGAAATCCACTGTCTCTGTAACTAGGATAGCTACTCCTACTTTTTTCCTGTTGCACAGAATATTATTTTCTGTTCCTTGATTTTTAAGTTTTTTTTTTAATTAGATGTGTTTCTTGTATAATACATATCATTGGGTTTTGTTTTTTGATATATTGCGCCAGTCTATTTCTTTTGATTGGGGAATTGAGAAAATTCACATTGAGAGTTATTATGGAGAAGTATTGACTTATTTCTTCCACTGAATTATTTTCCTGTTACTGATTTCCTTTTTAAAAGTTTGGGCTAGCTGCCCATTCTGCCAGATACATCCAGTCTTTTTGACTTATTGGCATTGTTAACTTCATCTCTTTCTAGAATATTCCTTCAGAAATTTTTGTGTTGCTGGCTTGGTGGTCATGAATTTCTTGAAGTGCTCCTTGTTATGGAAATACCTTATTTCTCCATCAGTTTTAAGGAAAATTTTGCAAGATGTAGAAGTTGGGGTTGGAAGTTGTTATCTTTTAGGGCTTAAAACATTTTTCTCCATGTCCTGTTGCCCGTTAAGTTTAGTGTAGAGAAGTCTGCTATAATTCTAATGGATTTACCTTTATTTGTGATTGATTGCTTTTCTCTATACTTTTAAGATTTCTGTCCCTGTGATGCCCTTTGGGTACTTTGAGTATAATGTGGCTCTGAGAATTTCTGGTTTTTGGTCATAGCTATTTGAGGTAACATATGTCTCCTCTGTATATTTCTTTCTCTATGTTTGGGAATATTTTTGCCATTATTTCTGTTAATAGGTAGGTTTTTTAAAATGCCATTTGTGTTGTCTTCTGATTTTTCACTTATTCCAGTTAGTCTTATATTAGTCTTCTTTGCATCATCTAGCAGCTCTTGGATCCATTTTTCATGCTTTTGTTGTTTTAAGGTGTCTTTGAGTAAGTGGTTTTTGAAGGCATCATTGTTCTCTAGTTTTGAAATTCTTTCTTCACATTGGTTGCTTCTGCCCATACTTTCAGTATGATTTTTAATCTCTTAGATTTCTGATTGAAACCTCAGACTTTAATTCTTTGCTAAACTGGCCATTTATATTTTGCATTGTTTTCTTTAACACATCTAGCTTTTTATGAGTGTCTCCTGGAAGCTCCTGGATCATTTTGGTTATTACTTTCATTATACATTTAGACATGTTTGCTATGATCTTGCCGAGTACTTCTTTGGTCTGTTTTCTAACCTCCTCTGTTATCCTTTAAGTAATTCAAGTTTGTGGCTTGGTGCCCACCAGTTGGCTTCAGGGGAGTTGGGAGTTTGGGGGAGACTTTCTGTTGCCTTGTCTTGTTTGTATTATTTTTTGTTCATTGGCTTTTTGTTTTGTATTGGGGTTTGTGGCTGCTTAAAATGTAGACACTTTGCTGCGAATATAGAGATCTCTTTAGTTGCTTTTTAGTAATGTACTTTGGGCATAGCTAACTATAATCTTTTGTCTCAGCATCAAGATGGGACCACTTTGGTTAATTTGGGTGGGGCAAATGGAATATAGTTAGCTCAACAACTAGGTTCTCTGGCCATGTACTGTAGCATTGTTAATGTCACAACGATAATTTGAATGTTGGTTTACAGAAAAATAGCAATAGTTATGTGACCCTGGTAATAACAAGCAAACTAGCCACAATAGTATCATTTAAGAGAAATTGGACATACCATGAGAACTATTTATATACCACCCTTAACCCTAGTGAAGAAATCTAAAATTGTGGTATAAACATTAAGACAACCCAGGAGGTAATTATAACTAATATATATTAAATGCAACAACTATTTCTCCACTAATGGTACAAAAGAATTCAGCATTAACTTCCTAGAGTTAATAACTATTTAAAGGTTAATAAGTCTTTGTAGTTAATCTATTAAAGATAAAGGGCTTTGGGATGGAGGAATGCAAAAGGAAAAATTTGAAACCTTAAACTATATGATATAAGAAATCTGAGAGAAAACTGGTAGAAAGGATTTTATTGCTGTGTGGAAGGATGATGATAGAATTAGGTAAAGATAAGAGAAAAACATTGATGAGAAAAAGAAGATAGAAAAAAGGAAGAAAAAGAAATTATAGGAGAAGCCAAAATAAGAGAAAAATTGATGGGAGAAAAATTTAAAAAGAGAAGAAGAAAAAAATATAGAAACACAAGAAAAAAAGTAAGAACCAAGGGAGAAAGACAAAGGAAAATCTCAAACCCCAATAAACTGATGGAGAAGAAAGGAGTAAAGGAAAGAAATAACACAAACACACACACCAAAACAAAAACAGATCCAGAAACAGAGAGGCAGTGAAGAGAGAGAGAGAAAGAGAAATGTCTCTGACTTTGAATGTATGGTTTTCTCCCAAGATCTACAATTTGGGGGCAGTATCTAACTCAACATATGTCCTTGTTCATGCTGGTGGATAAAGAAGGCAGACTAAAGATTCATGCTGGATGTAGTAGGCCCTGGCAGACAGTAGAACTTCAGAGTTGCCAGTGCTGCAACTCTGAAATCAGAGCATCTCATGTGAGCCTAGCCTCTGGCCATGCTTGTGGGACCTGTTTCCTTACCTCAAACCTCCCAGGTATCTCTTTCCAGCCTGCATAGTTCCTTAGGCTGGTTGTCTTCTGTGGCTGTCACCCACTCACTGTGGGAATGTAACACATGGAATCCTCAAGTTAAGCTGTCTTGTTCTAGCCTGAGTCACAGATTCAAACAATCAACCCTTCCCCAAATGGCATCTGTCTAAGCACTCTCTCCAGGGATATGGCTGGCGCTTGGTCTGGAGTCAAAGGACTCAGGTGGGAATGAAATCTCACACTCTCTCTGCAGCACCAGCATCTGCTGATCCATTCTACCATTGTGTTTCTCCCTGAAGCTCTCTGGACTCCCCAGCTTTCACTTTGTCCCTGTAGACTCCTGTTCCAGGAAACCACAAGCTGGGAGCCAAGGAGAAAGTGCATATTTCTTCTTCCCTTCTCCATGTTATGTTCAGTGTCTTCAGTGTTTCTGTAGGTTTTAACTTTCCTATCAGTTCCTTTCTGGTTCCTGGGTGAAGGGTGGATCTACTTTTGTCTTTTTTTATTTTTTGTCCCAAGTTGTTTTCCATTGCTTGGATTCTGAATCTCAGAGAGGGTGAGTTTTCATTGCTTACTACTACACCATGTTTCCACCAGTCCAGTAGGTTCTACTTTAACCAAATCTACTGTATGCTAGTTTCTTTGGTTCCATTACTTCATTTATTTCAGTAGTCCTTCTGGGCATGAATTACTACATTCTTTTCACAGATAAAGAGCTTTCCCAGCTAGATTTGAAATTGGTTTTCCCTGATCCTGGGGCTTCCTGACTTTTTCCTCTTGGTCATATTGCCACTTGGTAGAGGTATTATTTGTCCCACTCTACAGCTGGGATAACCAAGGCCTGGTTTAGGGACCTATAATGGAGAGTCTGACCTGAACAGATGTAGGTTTGCCTTACAGAGTAGGAAATTGGTCAGGAAGAATCATGAAAAAGGAGGCAGAGAAAACTCATAGCATCTGAGAATCTTAAGGTTGTCAAGGTGACCTGACATAAGTTATGGCAGATGTTTCCACAAAATCAGGTTGTTGTGAAGAAAGAGCAAGTGCTAACAGGAGTGGTTGAATCCTGCTCCTGGTACTAACTCGCTGTGTTATCATGGGCAAGTCACTGATGCACTCTGTTTCTTGTTCCTTTTTTTGTGAAAAGTCAGGAATAAACATTTATGCTTCTGATTTTTTGTGCACATTAAAGAAAAAGGTATATAGTACAGCATCTTGCATATGGTAGGTACATAAAGCACTACTATTTCAGTTTTTATGGTGAAAAGAGTTTGTAAGGATGACTCAACAAGCAAAGGATATTTGATGGGTGAGAAGCTGGAGTTTAGGGGTCAAACCTGAGGCTCTTGAAGTGGCCCAGAAAAGAACTGACAAGGAACTGTGCCCACTTTCCAGAAGAAATGAGGCTTACATGCTTCTGTTCAAGGTTTATCTGTCACAGGACTACTCAGTCATGTACTATCTTGTTTTGTTTGCTCTGTCAAGAGTATAACACTAAGTGGCGTTAGCTTTAATTACACTATACTTACAGGGACTTGGGGTATTATTAGAATTAAGTTTTGCCATGAATGACCTAACATCTAAAAGAACACTGGCTTTTAAAGTATAAAAATATATATTCTCTCATGTCTAAAATTTCAGACAGAAACTTTATGGAGCTCCTACAGCAATCTATGAAGGCTTTAAGCTTTCCTTTCTTGTTTCTCTGCCATGTGGTCCTTCCTTCTCAAAAGTGTCTCATGGTCTTATTCTAAGTGCCTGTGCTCCAGCCATCACATCTACCAGCATAAAAAAAGAACAAGAATAAAGGCTGGCCTCCTCCCTTTAAGAATATTTCCTGTAAGTTTCACCTCTACAATTACTACTACTTCTGTGAATTACTTCTGCTAATGTGATTTCCACTACTTCTGATGTGCTACTATTACTACTATATCACCACTATTCTTAAGTTTTGTACCAAGACTGTGATAGGTATTATTTCCCTCTGTTTGAAGGTCAGAGACAGAGGGGCAGTGAGGACATAGTGACTGGAAGGAAACATGAGGTGTGGGTATCTGAGGTTCTACTGGTGTTCTGTTTCCTGATCTGGGTGCTGGTCTCTTGTATGTAAAAATTGTATGAATGTTATGTAGCCAACTTAATCTATTACTTTGACAAAGACATACAGCTGGTTCATGGTGGAGCATCGGTAAAATCTACACCTGTGTGATTCCCAAGCCTGCACTCTGAACGGTAACATAATGCTTTGCACCTTTATTTCTATCAACTAATCAACTCATTTGTTCTTCTAATACACAGTAATCAAATGCATATTTCTTATGTGCCAGGAACAGGTCTAGGATGCTTGGGACACAAGAATGTACCCAGCGGACCTGGCACTGCCCTTATGGGGTTTTCTGGCTAAGGAAAAGGGAAGAGATAAATATTATGCAGTTTGGCCACCACCAGATTAGGCTCAGTGTGGCACAGCCTGGGGCCACAGGAGAGCGCATAAGCAGACCCAGCTATGCAGTTCTGGCCATGCATCTCTCCTGATGCCTTTGATGGAGGGAAGGTTCTCACATCACTGGATAAACGGACCACCTATGGGCTACATCAGGAAATAAACAGCAGTCTTCTCCATCTGTAACTAGGAAAGGCTCAGCTTTTCTTACAATTTTTTGATCACCATCACAGTTGTGAACCTCCCTGGCATTCCACAGAGCAGGTTGTTGCTGGGGTTTCGAGTTCAGTAGAAGAGAAGGAGCCATGGGAGTGAAGACTTGGTGCATGTGTCAAAGATGTGAGTACAGGGCCTCCTGTTTCAAACTGCGTGAAGGGAATGAATAAGGTCACAACACCTTCAGTGCAGGTGCCATCGCTCCTGGGACAGCTCAAGGCCAAGGGAATAAGGAACAGAGCTGTTTGCTTTTTGCCCCCAAATACTGCCAGAAAGGCAACATCACAGCAAATGGAAGGAATTCTGAGGCAGCAGTAGAAGTCATTTGGCCACTTCTGCAGGGCTTTACTCCAGAAGCACCAATGACCTGGCCTGAGCTTTAGACCCTCCTAAGCAAGGGTGTGGGAAACTTCTCTGGGGCACTCTCCTGCTTTTCCAAGTGTCAAAGCAGAAGCGCTGTCATTATGATGCTGCAGCCTGTCAGCCCAAATTGAATTTCCCGGAGCACAGCTGATGTCCCTTTCTGGCCGCAGGGCAGGGGTCAGGAATGCATGCTGCACGTGGACAGGAAACGTGTCCCAGGAGCTGGACACAGCAGACTGACCTCTCAGCTCTGCATTTCTAACATAGTTGGAAGGGTTAGGAAGTCTCAAGATCTCTGGATGTAAAAGAAAAAGAAATGTGTTTTAGAAAAGCATTTGGAAAGACAGTTCTACAGTGAATGGCTTTCAGTGTAACTGAAGCTGTTTAAAATTCCACTGGCTATTTCATAGCTGTGGCCATTCCTCAGTTAGAGACGTATATTAAAAGAAGCTGAGATTTGTGAAACTGTGATCCTGGTCATATCTCCCTCCCTCCCTCCTATTTTGCCCTTCCCTCCTTAGGAAGTATGAGGGATCTGCTGTGTGCTGCACTCTGCAAAATCCTGGGAAGTAAATGTGAAAGGCTCACTGCAAAGCCTTTGGGGGCTTACTGCTCACTCCTTTTAAAACTGGTATTCATTCTACAAATGTCTGCTGAGCACCTCATTTGCTCAGGTTTCTTAGTAGAGTTAAAAGACATGGTTCTTCTGCTTAAAGAGCTCCACCCACCTCCACCCCTGGCTTCTGAGGTTGAACCCAGGGTGCGTGTATGCTGGACTGGTGCTCCTAGCCCCTTGCTGAGTTTACACTTTATTTCTGTAAGTTGCTCACTCAATAAATACTTTCTGAGACCCACTGTGTGCTGGGGACAGGGCTAGCTGCAGGGATTCCCAAGGTGAACAGAACTTGGTTGGAGCCCGAAGGCTGGCTGGTGCTGTATGAGTTCCCCTGGGCGGCCCAACAGTGTGCCACAACTTTGTGGTTTAAAACAACAGTGATCGGGGCTGGGGATATAGCTCAGTGGAATAAGTGCTTGCCTGGCAAGCACAAGGTCCTGAGTTCGATCCCTAGTACCGCAAAAAAATAAAATAAAATAAATAAAATTTAAAAAAATAAAACAACAGTGATTTACCTTCTCAGAGGGCAGAAGTTTGAAAAGGTGTCTGTGGGATCCAGCTCTTGGAAGCCCACAGGGGAGCGCTGTTCCTTCTCTTTTGCTGGTTCTGGTATTACACCAATCCTTGGTGCCGTTGGGCTATCAACCACATCACTCCTGTCTCTGCCTATTGTCACATGGCTGTTTCTGTTCTCCTTTCCTATAAGGTCACCAGTCATACTGGACTAAGGGACTGCCCAATATGATCTCATCTAATTTATATCTGCAAAGACTCAATTTTTCAGATCAGGTTAACATTCATGAATACCAAGGGGTAGGACTTCTGTGTTTTTGTGGGATAGCACAGTCCGGCTCACTACAAGCTTATATAATGATACTGCATGAGGGTCTCAGATATGTGTTATATTGTCCTCCTCTTCTTCCCATGTTGTCTCTGCAGCTTAACAGCAGATTCCTGGAGAGCAGGGCCCCACATTTCTCTCAGTTTTTCAGGGTTTCTAGACAGGAAGTGTGGCTCTTGGTGAGTGCCTCCAGGTTTTCAGCCAGGAAGTGTGACTATGACATAGGCAAAATGTTAGATGTCTGATATGCTGAGTTTGTGTTCCCCAAAGTCAAAGAATGAATTCTAAGGAACAACAGAAGTTAAGAGTATGAAAACTTACTGGAGAATAGGAATAGGGAGTAGGAGTGGGGAATAGGAACAGCTCCTGAGAGACAGGAGGTGTCTTGAATGGGGTGCCAACAAGTCCAGTTCTCTGAGGAGGTTTTACAGAGCAGAGTCATGAAGGGTAGGTACAAGATGGGTCAAAACTATAATCAACCAGCAAGATTACAAGTATAGTTGCTTAGGTAATAGTAATCCAGTTGTAACAAGGGCATATAAATAACATCATCAATCCTGGTTGATAATCTGTAGTCTTAGTCTTAGTCTTAGTCTTAGTCTTAGTCTTAGTCTTAGTCTTAGTCTTAGTGGGTAGGTGAAGATGGCCCACCCCCTAATGAGCTAATAGTGTATTTATACAGGAAATCTCAAAAAGGTGATACCAGTGTCCTCAAATTTCCATTTCTTCCTTCGGGAAGGTTGTAAATCTGGCCATTGTGATTTCAGTCTTCTTCAGATGCACCTCTAGCCCCAGTCATGATCTGTACTCATCTTCTGCATTGACTCCCTCAAGGGCTCAGCCTGTTTGACTGCCTGCAATATTTTTACCTAACTTAGCTGTCTGTAATTGCCAGAAGTAGTTTCCCTTGCACTAGGGCGGGCAGATGCCTGCCGTGGTCCCAGGTTAATGGTAGGCCCCCTCTTTGCTATTTGTTTCTTAGGCTAAGTGCTGAGCAGGTCATTGGGAAGGGGCACCTTGTTGGGAAATGTCCCTGGTAGTTAATCTACCCACCTGCTCGCTTCACCTGGCTTTACCTGGCTGGCGGTGTGAGCCTGGGTACATTGCGTTGGCCTCTGACTCTTCCTTAGAGGTCATGCTGAGAACCCAGCTAGGTCAAATACAGCACTGTAAAGGTACCTGCTCTGTAGGCAGTGTTGAGTGTTTGATGGTGACGTGTGCCAGGATACATGTCTCCATGAGAGGAGCTGGGTGACTAATTCCCTACAGTGAGGACTTGTGCTCTCCATTCGGTGCTGTTCACTCACAGTTCAGTGTTTGTCCATAATTTTCCTGAAGTTTTCTTTTACCAATATAGGAAACACCAGAGACCCCTACTGCAGCACTGTGTAAACAGTTGCCAGCAAGATAAAAGCCTGGCCTACAGTGTGCAAGGTGCTAATGAATTAGGGACAAAGTGATAAAAGCCAAATTTGGGTAAAACAAGGGGAAGCAATGCTGCCATTACCAAGAAGAGGATGATCCCTTTTTAAAAAAATAAGTTAAGAGAGTGCTCATGAAAGAGGTAGTTGTATTTTTGAGGAAGTGGCTTACTTTCTGTGTGTCCGAGCTTCCTTATCTGTAAACTAGAGGCAATGCTAACATCGTCCTCGTCCACACGAGTGTTCGGGGAATTCAGTGGAAAAGCACAAGCACAGCCCAGTCATGCATTAGGTGCTCACTAAACGCTTCCTACTTATCATCTGCTCTAAGTTATGTGCAGAATATTCACAGACAAAGATTGGAATCAGTAATGTAGGTGAACACACACACTTCCCCTAGTGTCTTATTTAAGAAGACTTCCTTCTGTCCCTGCTAATGTTACACAGCCTTGCCAATCAGAGGAGAAGGGATAAGGGGCCACAGGGCATGGAATATAAGTGCTGTAGCCTGGGCGTCCTCAGCTCAGGCTTGCCGTGACCAAGTCTGTAAAGATAAAGATCCCCTTGGTCTCCAGGTTGTGGAAGCAGAGCTCTCAGAAGGTGGCTTTCCAGGGGTCCTGACAATCAGTTAGGTGAGAACCCAAAGGGATCCTCAGGCCTGGGATTGGCACAGAAGCCCCTCTGAAGAGTGAAGGACAGGTCAGCCTTGTTGAAACACTTCCATGTCTCCTGTGGCATTGCCGGCCTTCTGTTTTCTGCAGATAGATTCAAAGGTACAGCAGATGAATTCAAAAACAGTTTCCCCAAAGCCACTTTATTAAATCCATGAGGACTGGTATTTTTTTCTCTGATTGGTACTAGTGAGGGCTTCTTTTTCTTTTCTTTTATTTTATGAAATAAAGGTAAAACAAAATTTCATATCAAGATGATAGAATAACAATAGTCAATACATTGCCTATTATTATCTTTAAAGGAGTTACTCATAGTACAAAATCTGAGCATTAAAAATTCTCCAGTCGATATAAGCACAGACTTTCCTTTTCTATGAACTAAGAGACACTAATAGTGTAATTAACTTACATTTTTTTCTCTTTTCCTTTCCTTCATTTCCCCTTTCCCCACTCTAGTTCCTTTTTCCTTTTGAGCAATTTCTTCCCATTTCACAATATCTATTGTACATTTTAGACCTTATTTACTCTTTCAGTTTCTCACGCCAGAGAGATAATATGATGTTTGCACATGTCAGTCTGATTTATTTCACTTTTGAGTATGGTCTCAAGTTGTATCCATTCATGTATAAAAGTCTCAAGTTTATCCTTCTTTATGGCTGAGTAATACTTCATGGTATAAAACTACAACATCTTTTTTATCCATTCCTCAGTTGATGGGCTTTAGGGTTGTTTCCAGGATTTAGCTATGACAAATTGTGCTGCTGTAAATATTGATAGTGCTTATTTTCATTAAGAAAAACACTTCATTTAAAGATTTTATTTATTCGTACGTTTGTAGCATGTGTTTACATTCCTTGTGTGGAATTGGAACGTGTGAAAAACACATAATAGTTGCTACCTGAACTATCTGTAAGTGTGCAGTTCCACAGTATTAAGTGCATTTGCATTTGTGAAACCATCACTAGCATTTAACTCAGAACTTTTTATCCTGCAGAACTGATGGTCTGGGGTTGGGTGCGTAGCTCAGTGGTAGAGCTCTTGCTTAGTATGTATGAAGCCCTGGGCTTATACATAACCAGCACCACTGTAAAGTACCTGAAATGCTACACCCACTGAACATTAATTCTGCTTCACTCTGCATGCTCACACTGCCGGCAGCCACTACTCTACTTTCTCTCTCTCTGAATTTTGATATTCCAAATACCTCATATAAACGGCCAAAACAGAATTTCTTCTTTTGTGACTTATGAGTTTCACTGTGAGTGGTATCTTCAAGGTTCATCCATGTTGTCCCATTGTCAGAATTTCCTTTTTAAAGCTGAGCAGTGTTCCATGGTACGTACATACACCATATTTTGTTCAGTCATTCATGGATGAACACTTGGGTTGTTTGTACCTTTTGTCTATTATGAATAATACTTTCATGGACATGAGCGTGTAAGTGTGAGTCCCGCTTTTGCTGTTCTTGTGGGGATAGTGGAGTTGCCAGAGTAAATGGTAATTCAATGTTTAATGTGTTGAGATACCATCATACTGTTTCAAAACAGCTATACCAATTTACATTCATTTCCACAAGCAATATGCAAGGCTTCCTACTTTTCCACATCTTCACCAATGCTTCTTATTTTCTGATTTTGTGATAATAACTTTTCTAATAGGTCTGAATGTTTTCAGCCTCACGTTTTGCTTTATTATGTGGGACGATTAAGTAACTCTTAAGCATTTATTTAAGTCCTAGGGATGGAAAATAACAGACCTAGAAACTATTGCCTGTTTCCTGCCTTTAGGGTACTTAGGATATTAGGGGAACTAGATAAGCAAACAGGTAATTTCAATCCAATATGATATGTGTAAGAATTTTTCCATAGTAGCATATTATTCTTTGAATGCAGAAAAATATAGTAGACATGTTGACTGTGTTTTGTGCCTTGATGTGAGAACCAAAGGTACATTATTTAAGCAGACTTGAGTCCTAGAATATTTGGACTGGAAGAGACTTTGCAGCACTTCCCAGTAGAACTTCCTGCGATGGTGGAAATGCTCTTTGTACTACTAGCTACCCTTGGCTATTGTGCCCACTGCAATGGAGAAACTGTTTACTTTTAACGAGTTTGCACTTAACTTGAAATGGGCCATAAGTAATGACTTTACCTGTTCTCAAATCTGTACTGCACCGGGGCACCTAGAGAGTTAGTTGAAAAGCAGATTCCCAGCTCCTGCTTCCTGTGTTTCTGGTTCCCTAACTTTGCTGTAGAATTAAGGAATCCGCATTTTAACCAGGTGATTCAGATGCAGATGCAGCTTGAGAAATACCAAGTTGTGTAGTTTTTTTCAAACTTTTGTATTCTCAGAATACTTTCCTCAAGTGAAAGTTTCTAAGGAAATTTAGCATAGAGAACAATTGGTACAGTTGCTAAGTTGCCAAGGCCTGGTTTAAACTTGTGATCCTTCTGCTGCAGTCTCCCAAAGTGCTGAGATTATGGGTAGGCACCGCCATGCCCAGCTTTAAGGCATTTTCTAAAATGTATGTGGGAATGTGGAGGTTTTAGAGAACAGATGGTAGCAGAGTTGTTCTGGTTTCCCAGAGGCTGGGAGTCAGAGCACTATAGCTGTACTGAGGAAATTCCAGAGGAGAACCTGGTATTTCTAGTAACACAGATCACATAGACTCAACCTAGCGCAACTCATCACAGTCTTAAATCCTGCAAAATGGGATTTGGTTTTCTAATCACTGAAATTATGTGCCACGTAACAATGTTCCTGTCAACTATGGACCACTATCTTATGGTGGTTCCATAAAGAGGTGGAAAATCCATATTGCATCACAGTGCAATGATTGTGGTGCTGATGTAAACAAACTTACTGCCCAGCCAGCCATATAAAAGGATAACGCTTACAATGATGTTACATGCATAAATGATGCATTACATACATATTATCACCTTGATGGTGATAACGAAAGCGTTATTTGTTGATGTATTCACTGTACATTTTTTTGTTTAGGTTTTGGTTTTCTTGAGAGAGGGTCTCACTATGTGATTCAAGTTAGCCTTGAACTCATTGTGTAGCTCAGGCTGGCATCAAACTTGTAATGTTTGTACCTCAGCCATCCAAGTAGTAAGATTACATGTATGGGCCTCCATGTCCAGCAGTGTATTTACTATATTTTTATCGATATTTTTGAGTGTCCTCCAACTTATAAAATATTTTACTGTAAGACAGTGTGACTGTTACACCTGCAACAGCTTGACACGTCTGTTTACTGTACCTCTTGATTTGTACCAAGAGCCACATCTAGTGGCTATTGACCTGTGCCCTCTAGATTTGTATAAGTGCACTCTGTAATGTTTGCACAACAATAAAAGTACCTAATGACACATTTCTTGGAACCATCCCTGTTGTTAAGTGATGCATGGGTGTCTAAGCATGCCGGAACCAATTTAAAAGCAATGATTACCTGTGGAAATGCAAGTTGAAGCAGAAGCACAATTAGTGTGTTAGTCAGCCTTTTTTGTTCTTACACTGGACATTCAGCAGCCATCTTGGCATCACATCTCAGCACAACAGTAATTAAGAGCATGTGCTGTCTGACCTGGATGTTAATGCTGGCTTCTCTCCAAGAAAGTGGTCCTAGGCAAACTTCCTGATCTGTAAAATGGGTATAACCCTAGCCCCAGGTACTTATCATTGCTTATTATGACAGGAAGAGTACCAACAATAATAGGTAACACTGAGCTAGCCATTCTCTCTTTTCTAGTATTTGCTATTTATTAACTCATTTAATTCCTACTACAGCCCTACGAGTAGACAGCATTGCTATTTCCATGGTAAAAGTAAGTTGAAACTCAGAGAGGTTTGGACAAGTGTGAAGGCCTCCTTGCTGGTAAATAGCAAAAATGGAACTCACGTGGGGGCAGTCTGGCCCGCCCAGCAGCCTGGAGTTTGGACTCGCACTCACTCATACTCCCCTCAGCTCTGAGAAAGGCATTTGGGATGCGCACCACTGCCCTTCCTCCTCCCCTGACTGTGGCCCTATCTTTAAATCACAAAGCTTAGGAATCAGTCTACAAGTCAGCTCAGCTTCCTGGAAGCATTTAACTCAGCTACCAACTCCCTATTTCTAAAAACAGTTTTTAGGAGCTTCCAAGGCTCAAGCCCACCTGGATTTCTTCTTGTGTCTCTTCCCTCTTTCTTGGTCTCTCTCCATAGAGCACACCTTGCTCCAGCCAAACTTAAAAAGTTTCTTGAAGGTACTATGTCTGTATACTGATGACTTTCAAATTTTGTCTCCAATAGAATCTGTCCTCTGAGTTTCAGACCTGATATCTCCGATGCCAAACTTATATCACCATTTGGAAGGCTAGCAGGCCCCTCACAGTTAATACAGGTTAACATCCCTAACTCCAAACTGTGTAATCCAATGTACTCCAAGTTATGAGCATCAACATGATGCCACACGTGGAAAATTTTATACATGAAACAAAATAAAATATATGAAGTTACCTTCTGGCTATGTGTACAAGGTATCCATGAAACATAAATGAATTTCATGTCTTGACTTGAGTCCTTTCTCTAAAATATCTCATATGCAAATATCCCAAAATACAAGAAAATCTGAATTTCTAAGCACATCTCCTCTCAAGCATTTCACATACTCATCCTGCGGGTCCAACATGGATCGTTCCTCCTACTCCCACTGCACGATATTATCCTGTGTTCCTGCTCTGAAGCCCACTAGTGGTCTTCACGCCTATCCATTCTCCTGAGAATGAAATTAAGATTTCCTAGCATAGCTGCCAAAGCCCAGCAGGATCCTGCCCCTGCCTGCCTCCCTCTGCACCCTGGTTTGCCCCACCCCATCTGTTCCGTTGGCTTTGACGCCGGCCTCCTCCATTCCTCATCAGCAAGCACTGTCCTGCCTCAGGTCTCTGCCTCTTTTTGTATCTGTCTTCTAGGCCCCTGTCCCTGAACCTCTTGTCACCCAACAAGATACTAGTGGCCTATCAGCTAACATGACTACTCTGGTGCCTGGTTCAGGAACCCAGCACGTAGTAATGTTCAGTGAATATGCATGGTTGTTGAAATCAAGTCAGTGGTTGCCACTAAGTCAGTCATGATCATAAAATGCCATTTTCCTTCCTTGTGGAACCCTTTCACAGGTGAGGCAGTCCTCACATGTGTATATAAGTGGCTTGA
Source organism: Dinomys branickii (assembly GCA_004027595.1). Lineage (NCBI taxonomy): Eukaryota > Metazoa > Chordata > Mammalia > Rodentia > Dinomyidae > Dinomys > Dinomys branickii. Next base: position 16,067 of record PVLD010020323.1, read on the forward strand.
AATTTGGATGGGACCTGGTCTTTTGCATGGACTTGGTCTCTGTTTTCATGTTGCTCCCTGCCGGGTCGTCTAACAATATACTCTTCAAGAAAAGAACAGCCTCGGATACCCAACCCATGTTCAAGTTGATGGGGTTTTGATTTAAAATGGAAAAGAGGAGCTAACGCATTTTGCAGGTTTGAGTAGAGAACAATTTTCTCTGTTTAAATCTCAAAAATAATGAAACATGGAATACCTTGTGTGCTTCCGAAGGAGTTCTCCATGAATATTTGGTGCACATAAACAACTTCTCAGATTTTCCTATGAATTGATAACCCCAGCCACAGTGATGTCCCTCCGAAGCTGAAATGTGCTTTCTGGAGCAGAAGGGTGTGTAGAGTGCTGTTTGGGCTGAGCCACAAAACCAAAAATGGGAGTTTACAAAGCTACTGCCGAAAGATCATTAGGACTGGCTTCAGGGAGGCCACTTGTCCATAGCTCTTCATTGCTTCTGCCTTTTCGTCAGCAGCAAGATAATTGACTGTTAAAGTGGAACTACAGCCCGTGGCTGAAGTGAGTCTGATTCAAGCTGCTTCTGCAGGGTGAGGTGCAGTTACCCGAAGTTCTCAAAAGATAGAAATAGAGTTTGCACCTATCCAGCAATGAGTGATATGGTGTGTTTATGGTGTTAAGGCATAGCACTCAGCTCAGGGGTGTCCTCAGCTGTGGTGGCTGAGGCTACTTACTCTCTGTATGTTGAACCATCCCTAGGATGAATCCCACTTGGTCATTGTATATAATCTGATGATTTGCTGCATTCTGTTGTCAGTACCTTTTTGAGGATTTTTGCATCTATGTTCATTAGGGAGATTGGGCTGTAGTTCTCTTTCTTAATTGGGTCCTTCTCTGGTTTGGTATCAAGATGATACTTCCAGGAATGAATTTGGGAGTATTGCTTCCCTTTCAATTTCATTAAAGAGTTTGAGAAGGAATGGTGTTAGTTCTTTTCTAAATTTCTTGTACAATTCAGCAGTGAATGCATCAGGGCCTGGGCTTTTCTTTGTTGGCAGGTTTTTAATTACATCTTTGATTTCATTGATTGATATTGGTTTGGGCGAGGGATATAGCTCAATAGCACAAGCACCTACCTGGCCAGTGCAAGGTCCTGAGTTTGATTCCTGGTACCAAAAAAAAAAAACAATATTGGTTTATTGAGGTTTTTTATATCTTCTTGATTCAGCTTTTGTAATACATATGTATCTAGGAATCTGTCAATTTCTTCTACATTTTCCATCTTACTAGAATATGTGTTTTCAAAATAGGTATCAATGATCTTCTAGAGTTCTGCAAAGTCCATTTTGATTTCACCCTTTTCATTCCTGATTGCATGGATTTGCATCTTTTTTGTTTTGATAAGGTTGGATAAGTGTTTGTTGATCTTATTTAATATTTCAAAGAACCAACTCATCAATTTGTTGACTCTTTGTATTGTTTTCTTAGTCTCCAATGCATTAATTTCTGCTCTGATCTTTATAATTTCCTTCCTTGTATGAGCTTTTGGTTTAGCCTGCTCTTCTTTTTCTAGAAGTTTGAGGTTCACCATTAATTTGTGTATTTGCACTTGTCATGTATTCCTGATATGATAGTCACTGCTATAAATTTTCCCCTTGGGACTGCGTTCATTGTGTCCCATAAATTCTGGTATATTGTACTGTCATTATCATTTAATTGTAGAAACTGTCCAATTTTTTCTTTAATTTCATTTGTGATCCATTGGTTGTTCAGGAGGGTACTATTTAATTTCCATGTATTTATCAAGTTCTTGTGGTTTCTTTTGCTATTGATTTCCAGTTTCTTGCATTATGATCTGATAATAGGCATGTGATAATTTCAATTCCTTTGCATTTACTTAAGCATGTTCTGTGAGCTTGTATGTGATATATTTTGGAGAACATCCAGTTTGCAGCTGAGAATATGTATTCTGATGTTGTGGGGTAGAACACTCTATAGACATCTAGAGGTCCATTTGTTTAAGAGTTTGGTTTACTTCTAATATTTTATTGTTGATTTTTTGTCTAGTTGATCTGTCTTTTGTGACAGAGGTGTATTGAGATCCCCCAGTACAATTGTATTGGTGCTTATTTGATTTTTCATTGACCGTTAATATTTATTTTATATAGCTGGGTGCACTGGTATTTGTTGTATATGTATTTATGATTATTATCTCTTCCTCTTGAATTGTTCCCTTTATAAGGATATATAGTGACCTGCTTTATATCTCTTAATCAGTCTTGGCTTGAAATTCACTTTACCTGCAAAAAGGATAACTACCCCTGCTTTTTTCTGGATTTCTGTCACATGGAGTATTGTTTTCCATCCTTTGACTTTCAGTCTGTGAATTTCTTTTTTAATTAAATGTGTTTCTTGTGTGCAGCATACTGTTGGATCTTGCTTCTTGATCTGTTCCACCCATCTGTGTCTTTCAGTTGGTGAATTGAGACCATTAACATTGCTGATTATAACCGATGTTTACTGACATCCTTGTCATGTTATTTTTCTGTTCTTCACTCCCCTCTTCTTTTCCCTCCCCCTGTTTGTTTTCCTTGCATGGTGGATTCCTTTTGTTGGGGTTCATGGAGTTGTAGTCCTTGTTAGCTCCTTCTAGAATGTCCTTCAAAACATTTTGGAGTGCTGGTTTGGTGGTCATAAATTTCCTCAGATGTTCTTTATCATGGAAATACCTTATTTCTCCATCAGTTTTGAAAGATAGTTTTGTGGGTATATCAGTCTAGGTCAAAGGTTGTTTTCCTTTAGAGCTTGAAATACTTCACTCCAAGCTCTCCTTGACTTGAGAGTTTGTGCCGAGAAATCAGCTGTAATTCTGATGGGCTTTCTGTTATATGTGATTTGTTTCTGCTCTCTGTCAGCTTTTAAGATTCTGTTTTTGTGTTGAATTTTTAGAATCTTGACTATGATATGCCTGGCTATAATTGTTTTTTTTTTTTTTTTTGATGGTGGCTAATTGGAGTTCTATATGCCTTACTTCACTGGATGTCAAATTTTTTACTTTACCGGGAATGTTTTCTGCCATGATGTCTGTCAAGTTTTTTATATCATTTGTACTCTCCTGCCTTTTCATTGACTCCAGTCAATCTTAAGTTCTTTTTTGCCCCATCTAGCAGCCGCTCTATTGATTTCTCATGGTCCCTTGCTATTTTAAAGAAATCTTTCTTTTCATATTGCCTTCAGCCTGCTCAGGGGTCCCAAGAGAGATTTTCATAGGTAAGGTCCCAAGGTTAAAGTACACACATGTGTAAAACATCAGAAACAACAGCAGGCAGCATGGAGCAGAGCAGAGAGCCAGAGCAAGAGCACAAAAACCACCTGTATCTTTATTGTATAATTCATATACAAGTTGTTATCTCATGTTTATGTTCTTACATAGTGCTTTAACCAGCACATGTGTGTTTACCTGTGCTAAGCCATGATTACATAACTATATTACCTTGTGTGCCTGCACTAAATAAGCAGGATCATGTCCTCAGGTGTCCTTAGATGCCCTTGAACTTTGAAGTAGTCTGAGTGGTTCTTCACACTAACTGCAAGCCTCTCTTCTATAACTGAGATCCTGTCCTCACATTGGCTTAATCTGTTGTGGGTACTTTCAGTGGAAGTTTTATTCTCCTGGATATGTGCTTGAATCTGCTCTATTGAGAAATGGATTCCATTTCTTTCCTATGCTGAGCATTCGTGGCTTCCATAATTTTCTTAAGCTCCTCTATTTTTTTGTCTATAGCTACTCTAGAGTCACTAAGCATGATTTTCATTGTGGAAACTATCTCTGCAGTTATCTGAGAAATTATTTCTTATTTGGTATTTTTCTAGAGCCTCACTTAATTGCTTTGTTGTTATTACTTCAGAGAGGCCAGGTGGGTGGCTTTCAGATTGTCCCATCTCATTGCCCCCTGGGTTTGCCTTTGACAAATGAGCTGTCTGGGGTTGCATCTTGTTTAAGTATCTTATCATTTTCTTTTCTTTTTGTAGTTTAATTCCTGGAGGGATGCTTGTAAATTTCATGTGGTGGGTTGCTTTATTGCTAGTACTTAGAACCCTTAGGAAATGACTACTTCTTTGAGGTATCTTCTAGGTATAGCTGGCTTTGGGGTTTTGAGTCTGTTGCAGGATCCTGCCTCTTCAGTTTGTTGAGGATGTGAATTTGCTGCCTATTTAGCTCAGCCCCTGGTTCTTTGGCACTGTGCCACAGTATTTTCTGTGTGCTTTAGTCAATCTCAGTCTTGGAATACCAGGAAGAACAGCTGTTTAGAACAATTATGTCACTTTTGGCTATAGCGGTACCATTAGCAATGATAATAGCATTAAATACATCCTAGAAAATGACAAACTGAAATAATCATTAATTTGCCACCTTTAACCATATAAACTAGATTTGCAGTTATATAACAAAATATAAAACAAACCAGAAAATTATATGCAGTATACAAGTCCTTAATATTTAAATTTTAAAATGGGGTAGGGAGTACATAGAGAAGCAGAAGAAGAGGAAGAGATTAGAAATAAGTCAGGAGGACAAAAGGGGAGTGTGCTAACTTTGGGAATCTCATACAGAAGACTGGAAGGAAAGAAAAAAGGAAGAGATGAAAAGAACACAACAGAACCACAGCCAGAAAGAGGCTAGAAACCATGTTCACACTAATATAAAAACAAGATCAAACAACGAAGGAGAAAAAAGCAAAAACAAAACCACGAAGACAACAAAAAACAAAGAAGACAGAGGGAGAGAGAAGAAAAAAGTCCAGGTTTGTCTCTATGGTCACCGGCAGACACCGTGGGGAGACAGAGTCTTGATCTGTGCCGATTTATCCCAACAAGCCAACAGTAGCTTCTTGGCAAGGTAGTGGATAATTTCAGTGAGCCTGCACCTTCTGGCCAAGAGCAGACTCATTTGGTGTGCAGCCATCAGTGCACCTCTGTGGGCCTGGGCCCAGCTGGAAGCTGCTAAGTGGAGCTGGCTGCTCTGAGCTCCGAACTCAGCGGCCACCTCTCCAAGATGGCTCCAGCCAGTCTCTCTCTCATAGAGGACTACTGAGCCCTCAGCAGTCACCACCAACTAGTGCAGTCCTTCATGTCCGCTGCTCCCCTCCAGTGCTGTATCTCTTCACAGGGACCTCTGGGGTCACCAGCAGTCACTGTGTGTCCACAGCTTTGAATCGCTCCTCTTGTGCAGTGAGTCCCATCTGAGGGAAAAGTCTCGGCCAGCTACCTCCTTCTTTGTTGAGGTTTTTTGCTTCACTTTCCATGGGCTTCAATTCATGCTTCAGATCCTTCCTGGGTCTAGGGGACCCATTTCCCTCCTTTTGTCTTCCTCACATTGCTATATTCTGGCATCTAGACAGCAACTCTCAGAAAGGCTCTTTCTCTGCTGCTTACCACTCTGCCATCTTGGTGCTCCTTCTGAGGCTGAATTATTGTGTGCCCCATTCCATTCTCTGCAGGACAGTGTCTAGGTCGGTGTCCAGACAGAGGCTCAGAGCTGTGGATTAGGTTTTAGGGGAACATGTGACCTGTATGTGTCAGCACAGTTTTAGTTTTGGGTGATGGAAACCCAACTCAGGTAAGCTTAAGCAATGAGGGGAATTACTTACATAAGAGAGAGGTCCAGGGCCAAAACTGGCCCCTCACCCAGGAATGACTGGACTCAGCTTTGGTCTCCTTTTCTTCCTATATCACCACTGACCCTGTTGTCCTCCTCATCTCTGACTTATGCTTTCTTCTGTCTTCCTTAAGTCTCAAGTTTCCACTGTCATGACTTTCAGAAGCATCAGTCTTTTCCTATAACTACCAGTTTAACCCCAGTGAATATACAGCATTGCTTCCTGGAACTTGTTGAAAACTTTCTGTATCAGTTCCATTGGTCCAAGCAGTGTCAGAGACCCAGCCCTCTACCAATCTGTGGATCAGGTGATGGAATATTCTGAGAGGGTTGGCCATGTCACCTGGCTATCCAGAGAGTTTGGGGACAGGGTGAAGGAGACCCCCTTAGGAACCAAAGGAAGCAGGAAGCTGTGGCCACCCTGATACAAACTTAAAATACACTCACCGGAAGAAGGTATATTGAGTGCCCTGGAGGCAAAAACACAAATGCCCAAGCTTAAAACAACTCCATCAGTGAAGAATCTGTTCCACTTTGGTTCTTCTGAATGGCTCTCAGCTGTACCTCCACCAGCAACATCTGTGACCATCTCTGGAACTGATTCAGGCCTTGATTATGTAGTAAGAAGCCACAAAAGTTTCCCATCCCTTCTTGTAGCTGCACTGTTCAGCTCATCTCATTGGATCAGAGACAGAACTTAGCCCTGCCTTTGAGCCATCAGCCTCCTCTGAAACACAGATCTGTGTCTCTGCCCCCTCATGTCTGGCATCCTGTGCATGATAGCCCCAGCCTGGCAGGTAGGACATGGAAGCTGGTTGGGAGGCAACAAGGGCCCTAGGGCAGGTACTGCGTGCAAAGAGCTTTCCTGTGGCTCCTCATCCTCCAAGAGCTCTAGACCCCATTCCTACAGTCTGAGCTGCCCCTGCTTCAGTGCACCTCCACCGTGCACCTCTTCTTGTCTACATTTCAGCCAGATTAGCTTTCTGTGGGCTGGGATCTTCCTGGATGCTGGGTTGGAAAGAACACATGAACAGCTAGCTTCCTCGCTCTGTGCACCACCACTGAGGCTCATGAAACTACTGGTGGGATGTGTGTGTGGCACCACCCTGCTTTTACTCATTCAATCTTTACCTTCCTCATGACCTCGAAACCCTCAAGGGTGGAAATGGTCTCTTACCACCACCATAGCTTCTAGGATAGTGTTAGCACATAGCAGGCACTCTGTGAACATTTATTAGATGAATGAACAACCAGGCAATGGGCATCCCTGTAGGATGAGAAGTGTGAGAGGGTGACCTGCCCAAGTTTCCCCAGGTAGTAAGAGGTGCTACCCTCTCTGAAGCTCACACTTTCAGACTCCCATCATCCTGCTTCCTCCTCTCTGTCTAGCAGGTGAGGATCCCTGAATAGGTAGAGGAGGAAAATGGCAATTATAGCACAGAATGAGTGCTTGTCTGCAGAACAGATTGTAAATTACATAGCAATGTGGATACCTCTGATGTTGTATCTAAACAGTTGTAATTGCTGCTTCCTTTGAGCAGGTCTGTCTTAGCATAGAGCGGGAATGAACTGTGTGTTTATTTTAATCAAAGAAGCCCTTTCCTGCTGGTAACCTGAGGTCATTCCATCTTATCTCAGTGTCCCATCTAGCTTGAGTCTCTTATCACCCTTGGGCTGTTGTAATCTTACTTGGTTATAAGCAAAGTACGGGATGTTGATTTACTACATCAATAGCATGTTTAATCTCAGAGGACTGTGGCTTTCCACTGAGAATTCAAGGAAAAGCTCAGGTCATATAGGAAGGGCAAGTGCTAGCTCTGGCAAGAAGCAGGTGACCTGGGTCCTCAGAGTACCTCAACTGCTGGGGAGATCTGGGCAAGGCCTTTATCCTGTCTGTGAGAAGCGGAGCGGCACCATTCTATATCAGTCAGGCATCTTCACCTTTCAGGGGAAAATACTGGCAGCAGGCCCTTCTGGACCCAGGAGTGCCACTGCGGTTGTCAGGCCTGGGTCCTTTCTTCTGTTGTGCCACTGTATATACTGCACATGTATCCAAGGCTCCCCTACTTGCCACCTCCCTGCTGTGTGACCTTGGACAAGCTACTAACGCTTCATCTGGGGATGATAATAGGTCTTACACATGGTTGCACTGAAAATGGAACCAACCAGTTTTCAAAAATGCTTAGCCCTGTGCCTGCTACATCGCAGGCCTGCTGAGCTCTACCTTCCCCTGTTGTCACCATGCTCAGGCAGACTGGTTCCCCTGTTGACCCTGAGTGATTTAGGGCTTGCAGCATCCTGACTTCCAGTACACTGTGGAGAGTTTCTCTTGCCCAGACAAGGTCTGGAGTGTAATAGGCGTCTAAGGCTCACTGGCTGCTGGCATGTGCTTCTCTCAGGAGCTGGGGCTTGGGAGAACCTTGAAAGGAGAAGTCTGACAACTGAGCAGTCTGCCTGGCAGGCTAGGCAAGAACGGAATGGGGGCTAGATGGAAGGAGAGGTTTTTCTAGGTGGAAGACTGAATAAAGAACCTTGCAAGCCTTTGTTTTGTGAGAAGTCCTGGGAGAGAGGAGAGCCACCGTGTGCAGTGGCCACAAGTGGGGCTTTTATACATGCTGCTGCCTCTGCAGGGATGCCTCACTACCCAGCACGCTGCTGTCCATCTCCTGAGCTCCAGTACTCCTCAGAAGCTTTCTCTGGCTGAAGGAGCCCTTGCCACTCCCCTCCAGCCCATTCCCTAGCACTAATTGCTTTTCCATTTTTGAGCAAGCATCTGCTGCATGGCAGCACTGTGTGCTGGGAATACAAGCGTGAATGTATCACAAAGCCTGTGTCAGAATTAGTGTGATCCGTCTTCTCCACTCTGCTTCTCCTCTACCAGAGCAGTTAGTCATTAATTATTCATTCATTCAGCAAATATTTATTAAGCATCTGCTATTTTCCTAAGCTTTGCCCTAGAAGCTGGGGATTCGGTGGATGATGGGAGAGACAATAAAATAAATAAATAGCATTACGGAACAGGGTAACTTTTGATGATGTGTAACTTAAACTAGAGTGAAGAGAGAGCAGAGGTTAGGGAGTAGGTGGGAGGAGGGTGGGCAGGAAGGAGGGACCCTGTGGAGCAAGAACTGTGGTAACAGGGACACACATGTAGAGTCTGGGTGCAGGGTGTTTCAGGGGAGGGCAAGAGCACCAGCAAATGCCCTGTGGTGGACACAGTCCAGCAGTGACAACAAATAAGGTCAGAAGACCATCAGCCGCTGGGTCATGGGAGGCCATGTTTGGGACTTAGGTATTACTCTGAGCACTATGGGAAGCCACCGTTGCCATCCCTTAGCTGTCCTGGAGTAGAAATTCCTCGGTGGCGTTCACACACTACCTCATCTAGTATGGTAGCCACCAGCCACCAATGGCTACTAAAAGCTTAGAGTGTGGCTTATGTAAAATGAGATGTTCTGTAGGTATAAAATATTCCAATTTTTTAAAAAATTTTTTATATTTTATTTTTAAAGAGAAAAGAACCAAAACATATTAACAAACACACAGATATAAATGAACCAACATAAAAACAATATAAACAATACAGAATTTCAGACACGGTGATAAGAAATTAACAATGGTTGTTGTATTACATACTGTTACCTTCATATTAGTTACTCAGGTAAACAAATACAGACATTTAAGAATGATCAAACAATTAAATATCAACTGTTCCTTTCAAGAACAATTATCCCAGCCAATAGCTGGGTTGAAAATATTTCAATTTTCGAAGACGATGTAGGAGAAGAAGAATGTAGACAGTGTGGTTAATAATTTTTCTACTGATGACATGTAGAAATAGTATTTTGGGCTCACTGGGTTAAGTGACCCAAATTATTAAAATTCATTCCATTATTTTCTTTTTACTTCTCTTCTGAAACTCCATGCATGGCTTGAATTCTGTAGCTGCTGAACAGGACTACCCTTGGGCACCTGTGGCCATGGATTATCTGCCTGGGCTCTAGTCACCTATGGACTTGCCCACACTCCCCTTTGGGAATAAGGACTGCATCTGGTTGGTAGAGTCCTCGGGTGCAACCATGGTACTCACCTGGATCCCCTGAGCATGCTTGGATGCCTCTTCCAAGGCTTGCTCTGTTGTGCTCAGGCTGCGTGTGGGTCAGGCCAGAGTGCCAGGAGTTAACTCTCCAGAAGCACCCCTCAGCCAGTGACCAGAGTTGGAGAATGCCCCAGCTTTCTGTCTTAGGAACACAACTCTTACATGCATTCTGTAGCACTTCGCACAGTGTCCCCAATGGGGCTGGGCTCCAGGTGCCTTCAGTGTGGTCTACTTTTTAATATAGCCAGGATTGGCTTCCTTTCTATTCCCATCTTACTTTTCCGGTTGCTACCTGGGATCATTTTTCAAATAAACTACTTGCACTCAGATCCTTGTCTCCAGCTCTGCTTCTGAGGAACTTAGCCCAAGACCTGGGATGCCCAGTAAATAGGTGTTTCACAGAGGAGGAGAAAGGGCAGCTCTCCAGCACATCACGGTGGACTCGAGAGCGAGGTGGACATGGGACAAGCTGGCTTCCTGGCTAGTCTTCTTTAGTCTCGGAAGCTCTGAACCTGAGGACAAGGAGCAGGGACACTGGGCGTGCCATGCACAGGTGTGGTGTCTTGCTGGTCCCAAGTGCCTTGACCTGCCACACCCAGAGGGACAGTTGAGTCACCAGGTGACTCAGTGGGGCAAGGCTACCCAGCAGATCACTGTCCTCTCTGGTCAGCATGCCTGAGCGGTCCAGGAGTGTCTCACAGCAGGAACAGGGAGGAGGTGTACCCCATATCTAGGGAAGTAGACTGTAGACTGTTCATGAGTGCCATGTCTTTTCTCTGACATACTCCTTACTCCAAGTGTATGGGCATTTTTCCACAGCAAGCAGTTCATCAATTTTCTGAAACCAACTGGATGTCCAGAAAGTCAATTCAGTTCTGACACTGACTCTCTGGGTTAGTGCAGAGATGCCAGTCACAAGTTCCAGGGGCTCCTTGTGTTTCTGACCAACTAGCTACACATTCAAGAGTTCCTACAGCCCTTTTCTCAAGCTTAATAGTTTGCTATAAGTCACAGAACTCAGGAAAACATTACGGGTTTCTTATAAAGGATCTGGCTTAGGCCCAGCCAGACAGAAGAGATGCACAAGGCAAGGTGCAAAGAAAGGGGAGGAAATACAGCCATTGCCTCCAGATGCACCACCTCCAAAGTGCTGGAGCCAGTCTGGAAGCTGCCCATCCCTGATCCCTGTGCTTTAGGGAGTTTTATGAGGTATCATTATATACACATGATTGATTGAATCATTGGCCACTGGTGATTGACACCTTTGTGGAGCCCCTCATTTTCCTCCCATGACTTCTGGAGCTCATCCTTAGGCTATTAGTCCCCCACCCCCAGGAGACACCTCATCAACATACAGCAGGCAGTCTTAGGAATCCAGGAGTGCAGTTCAGTGAGCCCTTGCCTGGCATGGCACAGCCACAGGTTTGATCCATGCCGGCCCCCCCCCAACACACACACACAAAGAAACATCACTCAGAAGACTGAAGGGTTTTAGAAGGAGACCGAATGTATTTTTATTGTACCACAATAATATTATTATTGATGAGATTCGATGAGAAAATGTGTGGAAAGCCCTGGACTGGTGAACTGGATGGACTGTGGCATGTTATATGTTGGCATATTTGTGGGGAGGAAGAGGGAGGTAGGGAGGTAGCAGGTTTTGCTGTGTAGAGTGGATGCTGTGTTGTATGAAGCACCTCGTCTCTGCTCCTGTTATGCCTTGGTCAGAGCCAACACTGTCACCAGACTGAACCTTCTCAGTATCAAACCTGTTCACATCCACTGGCATCCAGCTGGCCAAGCAGCTCTATCTTTTAGAACTAAGACTCAACTCTGGCATGATGTTCAAGGCCTTCTGTAGCCGCCCCTGCCTATCCCTCTGGCCTCAACCTCATCCTTCCTTACACGCTCCTCTGCCCTCATCGTGCTGCACTGCCCAGATCTGACATGTGTTCCAGGCCTCTGCACCTGTACCTGGGATGCTCTCTGTAGAAAACCCTTTGCCAGCCCTGCTGCCAGCTAGTTTCTTGAGGAGGCAGCCTGACATTGCCTCTTCTGTGCAGTTCTTCCTAATTCCCTTTACCATTGCCCTCTCCCTTCTTCTGTGTACCTGGTACCCATTTTTCGCAGCACTTAGGTCATTTGGCAGATACATATCAGGCACCCTTTGCAGAAGTACACTGTTAATATGTAGTATCTCATGTCGTATCAGCATTGACAAAGTGCCTGACCCAGTGCCAGTACTTACTTGTATTGTCCCATTTAGACTCCACTGCTACCCTATTTAATAGGTACAAGTACAGGCATAAGGAACAGGGAGCACACCAGGCCCCTCAGAAGGTTTGAAGGAGTGAGGAAGGGATGGCCCTAGAAGCAGGAGCTTGTACGGCGAGGCCTCCAACAGCTCCAAGAGGCTGGGGCTTGAAGAGGAGGGACACATAATGTTCTGGAATGTGCCTTCCAGAATGTTCTAGTCTCATCTTCGTAGGTCTCATCACCTGAACCCAAGTAGAAGCCAGAGGACCCAGGAGCCCTGAAATGTGTCTGGCATAGCTCCAAGCCCTGATGTCCAGAGCAGGGGAGGGTACAGAGCGGGCCTGACAGGTACTTTGTGCTCTCCAGTGGACTGCGGTCTACTGGAGAGCTGGGGCTGGGCCACACTCCCACTGTTCACACCCACTGGACCTTGACCAGATACAGAAGATGGGTGCTTGGCGAGGGTGTGCTGAGTGAATAGTGAGGGACTCAGGTCTAGTAGAAAGGTTCTTGTGGGGTCTACTCATGGCTCAGGCATGGGCTCAGGGATTCTGAGTGTGTGACTGTGTGTGTGTGTGTGTGTGTGTGTGTGTCTGTCTGTCTGTCTGTGCCATTTCTGACATTGGTGAGGGAAAAGATGACTCTTTTCAGTAGCTCTCAGCAAACTTCACACCTCTTGCCCCATTTCAACTTGTTTGCCAGTGCAGCAAACAAGACTTTTTTGTTTTTAAGTAAATGCTGGGCTGATTACATGGTAGCTACATGCTTATTGAGCTCATTGGTTTCAGTTCCCATAGCCTTTGCCTGAATTCCTCAGATAAGGGCAGGAAGAGCAGCCCCAGTGCAGAGTCAATTTGAGCCTGGCTCTGTGGGCCTGGTGGGTACGCTGGCACTAAGGGTACCACTCCCAGCCTTCCAGCCCATGGCATGCCGTGTCTGTGTGCCTAATGGGCACGAGCCTCTCTGTGCTACCAAACTGAAATCATCTGTAGAACCCCCAGCCAGAAAGAGACAAGACAGACAGACAGACAGACAGACTGAATTACTATGAGAATCTGAGTGCCTACATTTCACATTTGTTACAATGAAGGACCAGAAAGAACAACTGTAATTTCATACTGAACATAATCCTTCTCCCCTTTTTCAGTTTGTGTATGGACTTGTGCTTGTGTCTCTGATTAGGTGGGGTTGGGGGCAAATCTCCTCCCTGTCAGATCAAGTACAAACGCGTCCTCCTCCTTGTTTGCTGCTTGGGGACACCAGCAATGGGTAAAGCTGTAGACAACTGATAGAGAAAATGGTCCTGGCTGTGAAGTCACACAGAATTGCTTTTTAGGACACAGGCAAGGTGTTTAACCTTTTATGCCTTTTTCTTATCCACAAACTGGAGACCACTTCACATCACTCTCAGGCTTACAGATGAGTTAAAGGAGCCCTAACAGAGGCAACACTGAGTAACATAGGTGAGAGTAATAGGAGTGCCCTTCCTTGCCCCTCCATGACTTACCAATAGGCTTCCACTTGTGTATGCACAAACAGCGTCCAAATCCTTTCCAGTACAGCCAGAGGGGAAATACCTTGTTTCTTTTTTGCTTTGCTTGTATTACTGTTTTTCTTCCCCCTCTGTTCATCTGCCCACCCATCCCAAGCCATAGCCAGATACCCTAGGGGTCTCTGTTCCAAGGCAGTTCTCAAGGGCCCTTCTGTCCATGGTCCAGTCCTGCAGTTCTGGCCAGTGGAGTATTATCCAGGGAGGGTGCACATGACCCAAGGACCATAGGATCTGTAGAGCCCTGAAATGATACACAAGTCTGTAACCATAAAGTATGTCTGACATTGGCCTTGGTACTTCATCCTGTTGATCCTCACATTCCCACCAAGGAAGGCTGCTATCTCAGCAGCCTGTTGCTGAGACCAGCAATACAGATCAGTCAGGGAACAGGGGCACAAGCGAGTAGGGGAAGGCAAAACAGGCCATCATGAGTTCAGTGTAGCTCAGGTCCCAAGGCTGATTCTGCCAAGGGGCAGGTTGCCTAGGATGCCTGGTAGCTGGGCGTGTAGATGAACAGTTGTGCCTTATCCCTTATCCTGAAGGGATAGAAAACTGGAGCTCTGTTGTCCTCTTCGTATGAAAAGAAGCCAAGATGCATCCAGCTCCTGCCATCTTTCCAGGGATCAGAGGCTGGGACCCAGACTCACGGTAAGGGATAGGTTCAGCCTGACTTTAGCGTCTTTTCTGCCACTCCACTGTGAACCAAGTGATAATGGAGGCACTTTGTTGAGTGGGGCAAGACCTGCAGTTTATTAAATTCAACAGGTATATAAGTTTGTTGAAAAGCAATTATGCAAAAGAACATGGTAATATGGCCATGGTAGACCAAAACCTTAGCCCTAGCTAAATATCTTTTTTTGCATTCTGAAATGGGAACTTGATCCCAAACTTGGCAGTTTTAGGATTGTTAATTGAGGGTCTGGGGCTTAAACCCTAGAGCATGAAACTTCTTCCTAGATTAAGCCCATTCCAGACCCGTGGTGAGTCAGTGTCTCTTCTGTCTGGTGGCCTGCAGCTATGGTGTGGGCAAAGGAGAATTGAACTTGGCATCAGAACTGGATGCCAGTGCAGATACAAGTGCTTGGTAACGGTGTAGTAGTGGGCAGGTTTCCTAACCCCCAAAACATTATTTTGTTTCTATAGGGTTGTGCTGAGGATGGAATGAAATAAATATCTGAAAGCACCAAATCCCTGGCCTCCTGTGTTATAAGAAATAGTATATAGTTAGTTCTCCTCCTATTTTAATCTCTTTAGCACCTCCCTAGATCAGCTGATATGGTCCATTCTGTTCTGCATGTTTGGAATCAGCCTTGGCACAGGATAAAGAGAGGTCCTCTAGGGTCTCTGTGCCTGAGACCATTTTCTGGCAATAGTACTTGGCCCCATTTTAGACTCAAAGAAAGTGAAGGTCATTTGTGTGTGCGAGTGTGAGCATGTGTGTGTGATCATGTCTGTGTGTGTGTCTGTATGTGTGTGTACTCTTGTATTTTTCAGAGAATGGGGCAGAATATATTACTTACAAGACAGTAGAAAGACAAACACATAAAATTCAGAGCCACAGGCAGTCTGGAAATGTACTGCATCTCCCACAGAACCTTAAAGAATTGTTACTTTGAAACTGCACATCTTTTTCATGAACCTTTACACATGTTATATTAAACATGCAATACTTCTGAGAACATTATCATACATGTCTTTTGGTGAACATGCATACTCATTCTTGTGGGTATGTAACTAGGAGCTTTCAAAATTACTAACATATTTCGCTTTCATTTTAATCAATATCATCAGAGGAGTTAAAATTGTAAAATAATTTCATGGAAGGAATAAGATTCACATACATAATTCTTTTTTATTTTAAAGAAAATAGTACAAAAAAAAGGACAAAGCAAAATACAAAGCAAGGACATTAAAAATGATACAGGATTTCTAACGAAATGACAGAGATTAACAGTGGTTGCTATATTACATGTTGTTATCTTCAGCGAAGTTGCTTACATGACCAGATTTAGAAGATTGATCAAATCATTAAAGAGAATAAGTAAATAGTAATTTAAAAGAACATTAGAGACAATACATAGTGGCACTAGGCAGGATTATAGGAACTCACCATTGATTGTTGACTGTAAATTGTTGTCATCATATAAGTTGCTCAGATTACCAGATGTAAGCATGCAAAATTAGTCAAAATAGTAAAAACATAAACAAAAACTTTTAATCATTAACTGTTTCCCTCAACAAACCATCAGACACCAACAGTACAGTTATGCCACCAATCCATATATATATATATATAAATATATAAATATATATATATATATATATATATTTATATGATTTGCCTTAGTACTTTTTCTTCTTTCCCACATCTGAGTTGTTCCTTCCTTTGAGCAGTTTCTTTCCCTTTCCTATTATCTATTGTATATTTTGGGTTTTATTTATTCTTTCATGTTCTTACACCAGGGAGACAATGTGATGTTTACACATGTGGGTCCGATTTATTTCACTTATGAGTATGGTCTCTAGTTGTATCCATTTACCTATAAAAGCCTTGAGTTTATCTTTTTTTATAGCTGAATAATGCTCCATTGTATAGAAATACCACATCATTTTTATCCTTTCCTCAGTTGATGGGCATTTGGATGGTTTCCAAGATTTAGCTATGACAAATTGTGCTGCTATAAACATGGGTGCACGTATATTGCTGTGGTACAATGTTTTTAATTCTTCTGGAAAAATACCCAGAAGGGGACTAGCTGGGTTAAGTGGGACTTTCAATCCTAGTTTTGTGAGGTACCTGCAGACTGATTTCCACAGTGGTTTCACCAATTGACACTCCTACCAGCAGTGGAGAAGTCATAATTCTTTGCATTAAACAAACATTTATGAGTCACAGATGTTGTACTCTCACATAAGAAATCTGATTGAATATTCATCACAATCCCTGAAGTTGTCATTAGGCCCATTTTAGAGATGAGGAATTATGTTTTAACAAAGTTGAGCCTTTTGCCCAATGTCATGCACCTCTTATAAATGATAGTGCCCAAATTCAATCTCAAGTCTTTTGACTTTTAAATTCTGCATTACCTTGGCCATTGTTGCTTTACTGAGGAAGCTGCACTTTCTGCAAAGCCTCTAATGCCAAAATTTTTAAATTTTGTATTATTCTTGCTCGCTTAAATTGAAGCTGTTCTAAAAATCCATATGTAGCCAAGGATATAGCACAGCAGCACACTGCCTGCCTGACTAGTGCGATGTCTTGAATTTGATTCCCAGCACCAAAAACCAAAACAAAAAACTGTATGTAGCATTGTGCCTAGAGTATACCACCATGCCTCAAATCCTTTCTTGGTTACACAGTTTTGTCATTTTTGAATATTGCTTACTATTGAGACTGGGATAAGATGAGTAAAATGCTTTGCCCTCATGAGCAGGCATATGTATTTAGAATTTTCTTATGAGAGGTACAAATTTCCACTTCATGGTTGGTACTTTGTTTTGCCTGCTTGTATCTCTTTTCATTATTCCCAGCATCACTGCTTTGTCTTGGTTGCTGAAGGTGTAACAACTCACTCACTACATTTAAGAGAATTGTGCACAGAGAGAGAGAAATCAAGAGCCGGGGAGAGTTGAGGATGTGCACCTGTGACTAAGAGCATAAATTTTAGTGCACAGACTTTGTAGAAATGAATTTGCTACTTAAGGGTCTATATTGGTTCCTGTGTCTTAGAAAAGTGAGACGTGTATGTGTGCATGTGCATGTGTGTGTGTGTGTGTGTGTGTGTGTGTGTGTGTGATTCCATTCACAAGCACTCTTAGAAAAGGAATTAGTGTAAAAGTTCCATGTGAGATCTGGATAAATTCTCAGATAACTGTCCATAATATTTTTAAAAACCCAGAATTTTTGCCCTCATAAAGAATACTTGGGTTACCAGTTCTGCCATACACAGTGTGTACAAATTTAGACATCTCAAGCTACAGCAAAAATACTGTGGAAGGCTCTTTCCTTCGTACAAATGTTTCATCTTCACTAACATCATTGTGGTTTGAATTCTGAAGAAGCCTCAAGAAAGAAGGATACCAAAGAAAAGCCATTCTCAACCCAACAGCACTGTATCAATTTGCTGTTGGATTATGAATACACCAACTGATAAGTATCTCATTGATTTTAAGTAAACAGATCAACAAATAAAGCTGGAATTCTATTTCAGTTATGGGAAGGCTGCTGAAATTTGTTTCTGGCAGGGAAAATAATTCTGGAATTTTAAATGATTTGCATTGGAAAGATTGGGCAGAACATTGCTATTAAAGCAGAGATAGAAAAAGACAAAAATGTATGTATGTATGTATAGAGGAATATTCATGAATGTACATATGTGCAGGAGGGCTAACATGGTTCTACTATTGTATTATATCACTTAATGCTAAGCAATAATCGAAGACAGGAAATTAGATTAATAGTGTATATCTGTATGTGTTAGCCTGAACACACACTTCGAAGATAACAATATGTAAAGCAGCAACAAGTGGTGTTTTTTCTTCTGTTGTTGTTGTTGTGGATGTTGTTG
>PVLD010020324.1:0-18281 GCA_004027595.1 Dinomys branickii
TCTGACTAAATTTGCATGTCTGTATATGGGTTCATACATTTACAATTCGAAGATATCAATGGATAAAGCAATAACCACTGTTGAGACCATATCACCTTGTCTATAGATTAGTTGTGATTGTACTATTTTTTATGATAATTGGTGTCTGTTTGTCAATATGTTTTTGTACTTTTATGTTTTTAAAATAAATTAAAAAAAAATAAAAATAAAAATAACAAAATGTGCCAAACAGATAGAGATAAGGAATTCTCCTGAATTCATAAAGAGCAGAAATAACCAATGTGAAGACAGGGTTTCAAAAATCAAGGACAAAATGGAAATGCATAATGATTTACAAAGAGAAGCCTTAAAAATGAGAAGAGAGTGGAAAAATCATCAAACTACTAGATGATGCTAAGAAGACTAACCTAAGGCTAACTGCAGTTAGAGAGAAATTAGAAGGCAGCACACACTGAATAAAACGCCTGTTTAGAGAAGTCATGGAAAACTTTCCAAGTATATCAAAGAGCTAGTTCTCTGAAAAAAAAAAAATAGGCAAACCCTAGACAAACTCACGTAGGGAAAGAAAAAAATCCACACCAATGAAATTAGAAGTTAAAAAGATAAAATCACAACATACACTGCTGAAATCCAGAAGATCATTAAGAACTACTATGAAAAATTCTACTAACAAATTGGAGAATCTTCTCAAAAGAGTAAAAAACATCATACTACAGTACACCTGCATACCCGTTTTTATAGACACAATTTATAATAGTTACCTCTTGGAAGCAGCCCATCAACAGATGCATGGAAAAGAAAGTGTGGTATTTATACATGATGCAATACTACTTGGGTGTAAAGAAAGATACATTTCAGTCATTTGCAGGAAAACTGATGCACACTGAAACCAGAGTTTTAAGTAGACACACAAGTTAAATATTATATAGTTTCTCTTACATGAGAAACCTGAAGTATAAATAAATAGAGCAGCAAAATAAAAATAAATGAAAAGAACCAGAGCTATAGATCTTTTGTAACTAGGAGGGGGAGATGATGGGAGGGAAAGGAGGAAGAAGGGGGAGTAAAAGAATTAAGATGTGTCATGTGCATATACTAACTACCCATAATGAATGCAATCCTCATGTATCACAAACATGTACTAATAAAAAAATAAGTGTAAAACAGTTTTAAAACAAAACCCAAAATCACACAGATTTTTCCTGTTCTCTAGAAGTTTACAAGTTTACAGTTTTAAGTTTTATAGTTTTATAGAAGGTATGATATATGTGCCAAGTATTATTAATTTTGTTTTGTTTTAAAATGGGCAGCAACTTGTTCCTGCACTTTTGGAAAGACTACCATTTCTTTAATAAATAACTATTATGCTTCTGTCACGAGTCAGTTGAGGGTATATTTGGGGTGTACTTCTGCATTCCCAATTCTGTTTCATCACTCCATACGTCTATCATTCCACTAATTCTACCTGCTTTTGATTACTGTAACTTTGTAATATGTTTTGAAAACATATAGTGTGCATCCTCTTTGTCTTTTTAAGAATTCACTTGTCCTCTCCAGTTTGTTTGCTTATCCATAAAAATTTTAAAATCAGCTTATTAAGATCAATAAGAAAATATCACTGAAATTTTCAGAGGAATTGTGTTAAATGTAAAGATCAAATGGGACAAAATTGATGACTTTGTGCATGTGTGTGACTACTGATTGGGTCAGGGCCTTTCCACTGAGGTACATTCGTCCTTTTTTATTCTTTGTTTTGAAACAGGGTATCAGTTAGTTGCTAAGTTGCCCAGGCTGGGCTCAAACTTGCAATCCCTCTGCCTCAGCCTCCCTGAGTGCTGAGTCCAGTGCAGTTCTTGAAATTCCTGGGGTGAAGGACAGAAAAGATAAAGAAATGAAGACAAGAGGCAGAATGAAGAAAGCTGAGTTCAGGTGCAGCCCTCTCTCCAGATGTGAGAAAAGGAACTGCTCAACAACTGCAGAGTTTTTTATTTATACACTTGGGAGGCTACTGTTAGTTGAAACTCCTCTGCCTAGCAACTTGATTGCTTAGCTTGCCTTGGAGCACTTCACATTTCTGGAGCTGGAACAGCTTGTGCACCTGGCTCACCTTAGTTGCTCTGCACATAGGATTCATCTCCAGTTTTAGCCACTCCCAACATCTCCCCCTTGTCTGTGTTGTAGTTGCAAGTGATGGGTGGTCAGATGAATTTGGAGGAGCTGAGTTTGGAGGACTCTGCAGAAGACCTCATTCTCAAAACCTTTTCATTTGGAATGAACTTATTCATTTAGACTAAAGATTTTTAGTCCAAGAATTTCAGGTTCCTCCACTCAGCAAATTAACCCTATAGAGTTCATTAACCCATAACAGTAGTCAGTTACCTGTGTAACTGGCAACTGTCAGAAAGTGTTAGTGATTTGAGTTTCCTTTATAGGTAAGAATTACTATGGCATTGTTTTATACATCTCGTGGTCATACTTTTCTTATGGTTGCTCAAGACTAAATTAAAATAAAACTTGTATTAATTAAAATTAATTTTTTACTATTTATCAAGGTCAGATAAGTCCCTCAGGATTTACTTGGAACCATGTATAGCACCTCTTAGTTCTTCTGTCAGTTTCAGCCATCTGATAAGCCACAGCCATTGCTTGACCAAGTTGCTTTCTGTGAAAGTTTGGGAGATTTTTCTCTCCTAGTGACTCTTCTTAGGCACACTATGCACCATAGATCTCCTACCTTTGTGGTCCAACAATATCCTTGGTCAGATGGTTGAGGACTCGTCGAGTTGTGGAATGTCACAGTAGAGGTTCTCTTATGTCCTGGGTCACCACTGGCTCAGAGGGTCAGGCCCAAAATATTGGCTGTCCTCTTGGCCCCATACCTTTCTAGTTTTTTGTCTCCAAACTTCAGTTGTTGAACATTCAGAAGAGAAGGATTACATTGTAATGGGAGCAGTGAACCTAACTATTATACTTTTATCTGAAATACAATGTAGAACTGTTCTTCTCTACCAACCATGGACGTTTTAGTACTTGAATCATTGCAAAATGTTAACAGCAACAGTTACATAGTTTTACACACAAAAAAACTTACAATCAAAAGCCACATTCATTCATGATTAAAAACCCTACAGAAAATAGGAATAGAAGGTCTTTACCTCACTCTGAGAAAAGCCATCTATGACAAACCAAGAGACAACATCATACTAAATGGATAAAAACTGAAAGCTTTCACTTCAAAATCAGGAACAAAACAAGGTTGTTCATTGTCACCACTCTTATTCAATATAGTTCTGGAAATATTACCAAGAGCAATTAGAAAAGAGAGAAATAAAAGGAAAAAGGAGAGGAAAAGAAATGAAATTATCATTATTCACAGATGACATGATACTCTACACAGAAGACCCCAAAAACCCCACCAAAAGGCTTATCGATTTAATCATCAAACTCAGTAGGATAGCTGGATACAAAGTCAGCACTCAAAAATCAATAGCCTTCCTGTACAGAAACAACAAACACACTGACAGAGAAATTAGGGAAGCCACACCTTTCACAATAGCATACAAAAAAATGAAATACTTAGGAATCAATCAAACAAAGGAAGTAAAAGATCTATACGGTGAAATTTACAGTACTCTGAAAAAAGAGATTGAACAAGGTCTCAGAAAATGCAAAGATATTTCTTGCTCATGAATAGGAAGAACCAACATTGGGAATACAGCCATACACCCAAAATTGTTGTACAGATTCAATGCAATCCTGATTAAAATAACATTAGTATACCTCACAGATCTAGAGAAAACATTTTTAAAATTCATCTGGAACCAGAAGACACCTAGAATAGCAAAAGCAATCTTGGGCAACAAAGGAAAGGCAGGAGTCATCACAATCCCTGACTTGAAATTATACTATTTAGCTACTGTGTTAAAATCAGCATGGCAGTGGCATAAAAATAACAGACCTGAGGATCAATGGAAAAGATTAGCAGATGCAGGCACAACTACAAACACACTCAGTCATTTTATCTTTGGTGAAGGGGCCAAACATGTTCACTGGAAGAAAGATAGCCTCTTTAATAAATGGTGCTGAAAAAACTGGCTCTCCACATGCTGAAAGTTAAAACTACGCTCATGTCTAAATTAAAGCCAAAATGGATCAAAGATCTAAATATTAAAACAGAAAGACTCAATCTACTGGGAGAGAAAATAGGCAGAAATCTTGAATACATAGGGGTAAGCAGAGAATTCAAAAACAAAACCAAATGGCATGGGAAACACTTCAAAGAATAAACAACCAGGATCTCATCTTATTGAAAAGTTTTTGCACATCTGAAGAAATCACCAACAGGGTAAAAAGAAAACCCATCCATTGGGAAAAATTTTAGCCAACTGCTCATCAGACAAAGGACTTCTATCTAGAACACTTAGAGAATTTTAAAAATCAGGCCCCCAAAACTCAAAGATCCAATCCAAAAATGAGCACCTGAGACGAATACACACTTTCTCACATGAAGAAATACAAAATGGTAAATAAATATATGAAAAAATGTTCAACATCACTGGTCATCCAAGAAATGCAAATTAAAACAACACTGAGCTTCCTTCTCACCCCGGAAAGAATGGCTGTCACCAAGAAATCAAGCAATAACAAGTGCTGGAGGGGCTGTGGGGGAAAAGGAACCCTTCTCCACGCTGGTGGGAGTGTAGACTGGTGAACCCACTGTGGAAATCAGTGTGCATATTACTCATAAAACTAGGATTAGAGGTCCCTCTTAACCCAGGTAGTCCCTTTCTGGGTACTCCTCTAAAAAAACTGAGAACATCGTACCACAGCTATATATTTGCACCCGTGTTTATAGCCGTGCAATTTGTCATAGCTAAATCTTGGAAACAACCCAAATGCCCATCAATGGAGAAATGAATAAAAAAGATGTGGTATATTTATATAATAGACTATTACTCAGCTATAAAAAAGGATAAACTTTAGGCCTTTATAGGTAAATGGATGCAACTAAATCATACCCACATGTGTAAACATCATATTGTCTCCCTAGTGTAAGAACCTGAAAGAGTAAATACAACCCAAAAGGTACATGAGATATTGTGAAAGGGAAAGGAATTGCTCCAAGGGAAGGAACAACTGGGATGAGGGAAAAGAGAAAAGAAGAATGAAAACATACAAGGATAGCTGGAATAATTGCACTGCTGATGTCTATTGGTTTATTGAAAGGAACAGTTAATGCTTACATTTTTTCTTGACGAATTTTGCATGCTTATAACTGGTAACCTGAAAAACTAATCTAAAGACAATAATATGCAATATAACAACTAACAACTATTGTTGAATTCCTGCCATCTTGTTTAGTGAAGCTCTATATTGTTCCTAATGTTTTTTATTACTTTTTATCCTCTTTAATTATTTGATCAATCTTGCATTCTTACATCTGGTAATCTGAGTAACTTCACTGAAGATAACAGTATGTAATATAACAACCATTATTAATTCTTATCATCTTGTTTTGAAATCCTGTATCTTTTTTTGCCTTTTTTGTTATTTTTTATTGCTTTTTCCTCTTTAAAATAAAAAAAATCAGCTGGGTGTGGTAGTGCATGCCTGTAATCCCAGCACTGGGGAGGCTGAGGTAGGAGGGTCATTGCAGATCAGCCTGGCCTATAAAGTGAGCTCAAGTCCAGCCTGAACTTCATAGTGAGACCCTGTCTCAAAAAATAAATAAATAAATAAATAAATAAAAATGAATGAATAAATTAAATTTAAAAATCAAAAGCCATATGTAATATTGTAACATGATACTCATGATGACATTTTGTAACACACCTAAATTTTTATTTTGACATAAAATAGCCTTTTTAGTCAATCATCTCTATCTAGTACAGAAGAAGTATTATCTAACTTGTGGACCTTTAACGGAATGTCATTGAAGAAATTTCTGACATTATGTGGAGTGCTTACTGTCTAGGCATCTCTAAGTATAATGGCACATATATAGCAAGTTTTTGTTATCATAATTCACTGGTGACCTCGCACTGGTTTGACATGAACCTCCTATCACAAGTAGCCAGAGCACAAAAGAAAGGCAGATATCTGAATCTGAATGAAAAGACATGTCACATAAACAATCCCAGCCTTACATTTTTTTCTGTAGTGGTAGTTTTTATGAAGCCTTTAAACAATGATTTCAAAACTAGACTTCAGATTTACTTTGGCTTGTTTTTGTAAATAAAGGAAAATATGGCACAAGCATACCTGGTTAAACCATAGGTAAATTATAAGCAAGAACATATAAAAATTGTTTCTATGCATGTATTGAAGAATAAATTTTATTTACACTACTAGATTCTAGCTACTATAGCTACTCTAAGAGATAGTTATTATATCAATGACAGAAAAAAATATCTTCCAGTATTCAGTTTTGACAACTGAAATTAAATTGCTTTACTATACTGTACAGTAAAAAGCAATTAATGAATTTTTTGGAAATAAAAAATATGTATATACATTATCCTGATGCCTAGGCCAAAATTTCTACCAACAAATTTTCTTGATTTCTATTACTCATAAAAATAAAGGAAAAATATGCCAAGTATTTTCTTTATATAGATAATTTCAAATAGAAAACCACTGTTTAATAAAAACAATACAGTAGTTTATGTGAATGGACTGATATGGAGGCAAAAGAGGTAATGCAAATATGACAGATAACATACTATCCAACATACTAAAGAATATGTGCCTAAATGACACTATTCATAGGTCAGAGCTAGATTTTTTTACACATTTCAATTTTATATTCAACAAAAATACAGGTCAACAGGTTGTAAACCCTAAGTCATAGTTAAGAAGCCCTTCTTTTGGCTTGCAAAATGTAGCCTTTTGATTTGATGATTCCTCTACTTTTGACAATGACCAAGTACCTCAGCAGCCACAGTGGTACTCATTCATGTGCTTGACTGTCAGGGATGCTTCCCTGAAGAACTTCTTGGAAACTTGCTTCAGAAAGCAGTTCTTTTGGGTCATTATGAGTCAAGAGCTGTATGTCAAACTGTTTAGCAAATGCAGTCAAATCAGGCAGCATCACACAGCAGGAGGCAAGATTAACTTGGTTACTATTTGGTTTTATCTGTGCCCACTGATATAGCTGCTCCAACAGTGTTTTGTATAGGTCAGAGGTACCTATAACAACAATTTTCTTACTTTAGACTGTTTTCTAATTCCTCCCAGTAAAGCTGTAAATGCTCCCAGTCTTACATTTTAGAAGACTTGTACATCTGCAAGGCATGAATACATTTAATACGCCATGAGATTAATATCAATTGTTATAGCCATATGAAAATTTTTGTTTCTTAATTTAGTTTTGTACCAAAGCATCTTTAAATCCAAAACCTTTATTGTCTCATTTTTAGAAAACTTAAACTTTTGATGATGACCAATGTGAATATATTACAATAATATATTTTAATAACATTTATTGAGGTGTTTCCCATAGGCTATGGAGATAACTGGGGAATCTCATTAATGAACAAAGCCTGGGATAACTTCCCAGGCAACTACTCCTTTATTCACCAAAGGGAGCCCTGACCAAATAATCTTCAAAGCCTAGGACAAAGGCCCACCGGCGCTGGAATCCGATCAGCGGGGCATTTCTGCCGGATCCCAGCTGTGTGACTCAGACCTTACTCCAGTGACAGAGGCCCACGGGCATGCGACTCGGAGCTCACTCCAATGACAAAGGCCCACCTACGCCGATATCTAAGCAGTACTCTGTTTCATGGTCCACGTGCCAGTTGGGTGACTCAGACCTTTTTCCAGCGACAGAAGCTGACCTGCGAGGACACATGAGCAGCGACACCCTTCTCCTCTGAACCAGAGACAAAGGCGGACTCGCGCAGACACCTGGGTGGTGCAGCATTTCCTCCCCGTGCCCCTACTGTGCAACTGGGACCTTCACCCAGAGACAAAGGCGGACTCACCCAGACACCTGGGAGGTGCGGCATTTCTTGCCCGCAACCCAACTGTGCGACTGGGACCTTTCACCAGAGACAAAGGCAGACTCACCCAGACACTGAGGTGGCACCGCGCTGACTGCCTGTGCCCGGGCTGTGTGGCTGTGACCTTTAACCAGAGAAAAAGGCGGACTCCCTCAGACACCTGGGTGGCAGGCGTATCACCGGCTGCCTCCCAGCTCTGCGAATAGGACATTTCTCCAGAGACCTGCAACATCACATGAGTAGTGCAACCCTTCTCTTCTGGTAAGCTCCACACCTTAGAGTTAGGAAGGAAATCCAACTGGGAGGGTCTGTCCCTGCTGGTGGTTGAGACCTGCAGAGTAGAATCAGCATCAGGCTCTAGGGTCCTCGGGGTTGGGAGGAGAGCCCTGCTACCCAAGAAACCCGAAACAGAAGTGGCTGCCTAACCACCATAGGCTTCAAGGGTGAGACCCACACTCTTCCCGTCCAGACACTGGACACTCAGGTGCCCAAACCCAGCACTCTCCCACTATAGCAGCTGTAGTCTCAGCCAAGCACCCCAGCATTTGTCTGGGGTGCATAGGCCCAGTGGTCCACAGTCTGCTACCACCCTGGGTTTAGTTTAACATCCAGGTAAACTAGGGTCCCTAGAGTCCTTAGTGAGCTGCCTGGGTAGTCAGTAGTGCAACACCAGTCATCTGACATCTAAAATGACAAAACAAGGAGCAAAATGCAGTCTCAGAACACAACTTCACCCAGAACAAGTACAGGACACAATGACATAGGAGAAAAAGGAAACCACATATCTGAAATTTCGGAGATGATCACATCTAAAATAAAGAAACAAATCCATCAAGTCATAGAAGAGATTATGTTTTTTGTTGTTGTTGTTTTTGTTTTGTTTTGTTTTGTTTTGGCGGTACTGGGGATCGAACTCAGGACCCTGCGCTTGCTAGGCAGGCGCTTATTCCACTGAGCTATAACCCCAGCCCATAGAAAAGATTAAATATGAAATAATCTCTCAGGCAAAAAAATGAAATGAAAATAATAATAATAATAATAATGGAAGAAATGTTTTGCACATACAGAGAAGAAACAGATAAGAGACTAGAAGATCAAAGGCAACAAATGGAAATGTTAAATGAGCAATTCAGGAATGAATTAGAACACGTGAAACAGTCTCAAAAAGATTTCCAGGAAATGAAAACTGCCATAGAAAGCTTGAAAAACCACTTGAATGAATCCGAAAATAGAATTTCAGATCTTGAAGATAGCCTGGCAGCTAATGACCATGAGAGGAAGGATCTCTTAAAATCAACAGGAACCAGGAGAAACAATCCAACAGCTGCAAGATGAAGAAAAGAGAATAACGCGTGAGTAATAGGAATCAGTGAAAGAGCAGGAGGCAACATGAAGGACATAAAAAGAGTATTTGGAGAAATAATAGCAGAAAATTTCCCGAGAATGGTAAAAGAAACTGACGTGCAGGTAAATGAAGCAGACAGAATTCCAATGAGCCACAACCCAAATAAAACCACCCCCAGGCATAGAATAGTCAAGATCCCAGATATGCAGCAAAAGAACACAATACTAAAAGCTGCTAGAGAAAAGAAACAGATCACCTATAAAGGAAAGAACATCCAAATCACAGCAGACTTCTCAACAGAACCCATGAAATCAAGAAGAGCTTGGACCGAGATATTACCGATTCGGACACAAAACAGTTTCCAACTCACACTGATGTATGTGCAAAACAATCCTTCAAATTCAATGGAGAAATAAAATACTTCCACAATAAAGACCAACTGACAAACTTCATGAGTGCCAAACCAACATTACAAAAAGTACTGAAAGATATTCTAGACAGAGAAAAAAGTGACCACAATCTCAAGAACAACAATAGAAAGGAACCCTTAAGCAGAACAAGAAATTAAACAGGAAAAGTAGGAAAGCAACATCAAGTAAACAGCATGACAAGAATAAGCCAACGTATAACAGTTATAACCATCAATGTAAATGGCCTCAATTCACCAGTCAAAAGAAACAGACTGGCAGAGTGGATTAAGAGACAGAATCTCACAATATGCTGTACACAGGAAACACACTTTACTCAAAAGGAAATCCACAGACTCAGAGTCAAAGATTGGAAAACAGTCCTCCATGCAACAGGCTCCCAGAAAAAAGCAGGGGTAGCTATTATGTTGGCAGACAATGTAAACTTCAAACTGATCACAATCAAAAGAGACAAAGAAGGCCACTATATACTAGTTAGGGGAAAACTCCAAGAGGAAGAGATAACAATCCTAAACATGTATGCACCAAGTACTGGAGCACCAAACTATGTAAGGCAAATCTTAACAGACATAAAAAAACAAATAAACACTAACACTATTGTAATAGGGGACCTAAATACCCCTTTGACGCAAAGAGACAGGTCAACTGGACTAAAACTCAGCAAAGATGTACCAGACCTGAACCAAATGGAACAAATGGACTTAGCAGATGGTTACAGAATGTTCCACCCCACAACACAAGAATACACATTTTTCTCAGTTGCACATGGGACTTTCTCTAAAATAGACCACATTCTAGCCATAGAGCATACCTACCTAAATGCAAAAGGATTGAAATTATCCCATGCATATTATCTGACCACAGTGCAATGAAATTGGAAATTAATGACAAAGGGAATTCCAAAAACTTTATAAATACTTGGAAATTAGACAACAACCTCCTGAATAACCAATGGGTCATAGAGGAAATTAGAGAAGAGATTGGAAAATACCTACAAACAAATGAAAATACAAATACAACTTATAGGAATCTGTGGGATGCAATGAAAGCAGTCCTCAGAGGGAAATTTATAGCGATGAACTCACACATAAAGAAAACAGAAAGAGAACAAATAAATAGCCTAATGTTGCACCTCAAACTTTTAGAAAAAGAAGAACAAGTCAAGCCCAATGCCTAAAGAAGGGAGGAGATTATAAAGTTTAGGGCAGAAATTAATGCAATCGAGATGAAGAAAACTCTACAAAAAATATGTGAATCAAAGAGCTGGTTTTCTGAAAGAGTAAATAAAATTGATAAACCTCTAGCCAATCTTATCAAAAAAAGAAAGAACTCAAATTCATGCAACAAGGAATGAAAAGGATGAAATCACTACAGATACTACAGAAATTCAAAAGATCATTAATACCTACTTTGAGAATCTTTACTTCATTACGATAGAAAACCCAGAAGGAATCAACATATTCCTAGAAATGTACGAATTACCAAAGTTGAAACAGGAAGATATAAAAAGTGTCAACAACCCAATATCAATTAATGAGATTCAAAATGTCATTAAAAACTTACCAACAAAGAAAAGCCCAGGCCCTGATGGATTCACTGCAGAATTTTATAAAACATTCAGCGAAGATTTAATGCCAACACTCCTCAAACTCTTAAATGAAATTGAAAAGGAAACAATTGTCCCTAACTCATTTCTGGAGGCAAACATCATACTAATACCAAAACTAGAGAAGGATCCAACCAAGAAAGAGAACTATAGGCCAATCTCCCTAATGAACATAGATGCAAAGATACTCAATAAAATACTTGCAAATAGAATGCAGCGAATCATAAGAAAAATTATACACCATGACCAGGCTGGACTTATTCCAGGAATGCAGGGGTGGTTCAATATTAGCAAATTAATTAATGTAATACACCATATCAATAGAGCCAAAGACAAAAACCACATGATTATCCCAACAGATGCAGGAAAAGCTTTCGATAAAGTCCAACATGCATTCATGTTAAAAACCCTAGAAGAAATAGGAATAGATGGCCTCTACCTCAATCTGATCAAAGCCATCTATGACAAACCAACAGCCAACATCATACTCAATGGACAAAAACTGAAAGCTTTCACTTTAAAGACAGGAACAAGACAAGGATGTCCACTGTCACCACTACTATTCAACATAGTTCTAGAAGCATTAGCCAGAGCAATTAGACAAGAGAGAGAAATGAAAGGAATACGGATAGGAAAGGAAGAAGTAAAACTATTGCTATTTGCAGATGACATGATACTTTACATGGAAGACACCAAAAAACTCCACAAGAAGACCCCTTCAATTAACTGACAAATTCAGCAGAGTAGCTGGATACAAAGTCAACACCCAAAAATCAATAGCATCCCTATACACAAACAACAAACAGAGAGAGAAATTAAGGAAACCATACCTTTTACAATAGCATCCAAGAAAATGGAATATTTAGGAATCAATCTAACAAAAGAGGTAAAAGATCTATTCCATGAGAACAACACTACTCTGAAAAAGGAGATCGAAGAGGATTTCAATAAATGGAAAATCATTCCCTGCTCATGATTAGAACCAACACTGGGAAAATGGCCATACTACCAAAATTGTTGTACAGATTTAATGCAATTCCCATTAAACTACTATTAGCATACCTCATAGACCTAGAGAAAACATGCCTTAAGTTCATCTGGAACCAGAAGAGACCCAGAATAGCAAAAGCAATACTGGGCCACAAGGTCAAGTCAGGTGGAATCACAATCCCTGACCTGAAATTATACTACAAAGCTACTGTAATGAAATCAACCAGGTACTAGCTCAAAAACAGACCTGAGGATCAATGGAACAGACTGGAAGATATAGCTACAACCACAAAAATACTCAGCCACCTAATATTTGACAAAGGAGCCAAACAAGCTCACTGGAAGAAAGATAGCCTCTTCAATAAATGGTGCTGGAAAAATTGGCTTGCCATTTGCCAAAGACTGAAAATAGACCCAAGTCTATCACCATGCACCAAACTCAAGTCAAAATGGATCACAGATCTCAATTTTAAAACAGAAACACTGAATCTATTGGAAGAGAAGGTAGGTAAAAATCTTGAAGACATATGAGTAGGCATAAAGTTCATGAACCAAAATCAAACTGCAAGGGAAACACTTCAAAGAATCAATAACTGGGACCTCATTTTACTGAAAAGTCTTTGCACATCTAAAGAAATCACCAGCAGAGTAAAAAGAAAACCCACAGATTGGGAAAAAATCCTAACTGGCTGTCCCTCAGACAAAGCCCTTCTCTCTAGAACATACAAAGAATTAAAAAACATGAACCCGTCCAAATTCAAAGACCCAATCCAGAAACGGGCATCTGAGATGAATACACACTTCTCAGATACAGAAATACAAATGGCAAATAAATATATGAGATAATGTTCTACATCTTTAGTCATTCGAGAAATGCAAATACAAACAACATTGAGATTTCATCTCACCCCAGTAAGATTGGCCAGCATCAAGAAATCGTCCAATAACAAATGCTGGCGAGGCTGTGGAGAAATAGGAACTCTGCTGCACTGCTGGTGGGAATGCAGACTGGTGAAACCACTGTGGAGATCGGTTTTGGGATTCCTCAGCAATCTAGGTCTAGAGGTCCCACTCAACCCAGCTATCCCCCTTCTGGGTATTTTCCCAGAAGATCTGAAAACAGCATATCACTGTGATATATGTGCACCCATGTTTATAGCAGCACAATTTGTAATAGCTAAATCATGGAAACAACCGAAATGTCCATCCACAGAGGATTGGATTAAAAAACTGTGGCATTTTTATGCAATGGAATATTATTCAGCTGTAAAGAAAGACAATCTAGGGGCTTTTATAGGCAAATGGTCACAATTAGAGACCATATTAATAAGTGAGGTAAATCAGATGTGCGTGTACAAACAGTGTATAGTATCATTAGTGTAGAAACCTCAAGGAGAGAATATAGATTGGGAGGGATGAAGGGAGACTGCTGAAGGGTAGCGAGCAATCAGGATGAAGGGAAGGAGAGGAGGAAGAGGAGGATAGCTGAGTAGGTATGTATGTATGTGTGGGATGGCTGACATGGTTGCACTGTTGTCTCATGTCATATTGATGTGGGAAACAATTAGTGATTAGTTGTTTGATCAATGCTGTATGTCTATTTGTATTGTCCTGAGTATACACTTTGAAGCTGCCAGCGTGTAATACAACAACTATTGTTGATCCCCTGCCACCTTATCTGTAGTTTGGCTTTTGTACTGTTCTTGTGCTACTGTGTGTATGTTTGTTAGTGTTTTTGTTCTTTTACTTTTAAAAAATAAAAGTAAAAATAATAATAATAATAAAACAAATAATCTTGAAAGCCTAAAGTATCCCCATTTAATTATCTTCACAAATTTTTGATGACCTATGGGAAAATCAATTTTGACATCATATTGACCAGCTGGCAACTCAGGTGGAAGCATGCTTCTTAAACCTATAAAACATATGAATTTATGAACAAATGATCCCAAAAAATGCAAAAGGAAGGGAAAGATTTTTGAGCTCAAATAAAAACAGCTGCTCAGGTAGGATAAACAAACAAATATGCACACCTTAGCAGACTGGACAGTTAGACAAATATCTTACAAAATCAGAGTGCACTCAAACATATTTTTGACCAAATTGAATTATAACTTACAATTTTAGAAGTTTGTAATTATAAATAGACTAATCAGAATTTTTGTAGGTCAATTATCAGAGATCTCTTACAAGAAAAATTTGGAGGGGACAAATTCTTTTATCTATAATTAATATATATTTTTGTATTTTATTTTGTCTTAAGGATACTGGTAACTATCATGTCCCTTTCTTTCACATAACTTTCAGCTCAGTTATGTCTATGCACTCTATCACCTACTCAGACCTCTGGCTCCCATTTTTGCTTGCCATGTCCTGGGTATCTTGGGTCAATGTCTTTAATTTGCCCCAGGTCAGGTCTAGCCCCATCTCTGTCTATCAGTTGTAGTGTGGTCTCTCAGGCATCACTACCATAGGACTATGCATCAGCTTCTTGAAATACGGAACCAAGTCCTTCTCCAGGTTTGGGCCCATTAAACAGCCAGATAGCATGCACTGGCACTCAGGCCATTCAGCATTCACTGGGAAGACACAAGCACAGCCTTGACTCCATATGAATGTCAGATCGGGTCCCTACCATTATCCAGTACAAAGATCTTTCCAAAGGACCTTTCCTAGCTTCTTTCCCTTTACCTGATTGAATTTCTGCTGCTATAGTCTCATCCCTAGTAGGATTTTGAGTTAATAGTATATACTGCCAAGTAAAGTCTATTATGAGATGTGAATTTTGTAGGGAAGGATTCTCCCTTCTGTTTTTATAATTGAATTCTGAGCACATTTAACAATTTCTTGACCTTGAGGGTTATAAGGAATTACTGTGGTAAGGGAAATATGTAAGTTTTACAAAACATTTGGAAGGCAGCATTCATATATGCTGGGCCATTGTGAGTCTTAAGTGCCTGCAGGCAGCCTCAGGCCACCAGAGGTGGGCACTGTGAACCCTGGCTCCATCACTGCCCAGTAATTGGTGGACTGCAGAGTCTCACTGGCTGTCAAGGGTGGCTGTGGCAGCAATGCCAGGTGAAAGCATTGTCCTCCCACTATCACCTGTCTGCCTGCCTGCTTACTGTCTCACCCACAAGCTCAAGAGCCTCCAATTGTGGAGCACAGCATGAGTGCTGTGGTGCAGGCAGGCTTGAAGTTTAAAATCTCGACAGGGTCCCAGAGAATTTGTGCCACAGCATGCAGGAGGCAGGACCAGTTGGGCTTTCACCCGTCCACCTGCCCGTCATGGCCTACAGCAGCATGTAGACACCAGGTCCACATGTGGGCCCCCACAAGCTGCTCACAACACTGAGTACAACCCACCTACCATGCCAACCCAGGCCAGGACATGCTGCCTCTGGAAGGCTCTCTACGCTGTGGCACCCCCACTGTGTTGTGGGGCTGAGGCAGGCTGCACTGGAAGTTTCCCAGAATAGGTTGGCTTTCCACATCAGTTTTGGATTTACGCTCATTTACACAATGATAGCTTCATCTATACTTTGGACAGATACTAGAAGGTTTTGATGAAAGGAGAGATAATGGCTGGGCTGCTCTTATAGGTGTAGCAGAGCAATTTCAAACAAAATGTTCCCCACCTCTGCAGCTGAAACAAATAACGTTGCTTTTTTCTCTTTCCCCTAGGTTATGGATCAATAACCTAGTGATAGTTGTTGCCAAGGTAGCCCCTTGTACATATGAGGGGCCAATGTCTGTACAAATTTGAATCATCTCAGACAACATAGCCCATTGTTCATAGACTACTGAAGCCTCTTTATAGCATTTATTTGCATTTTCAAAGGCTCATTATTAAACAATTAACTTAAAGGATGACTCTGTTCTATGAAGGGTGGAAGTCTCAGCCTGTGATACAGCAAAATTTTTCTGAACTGAGAAAGTAGAAGTAGCCATTTGTGGCACAGTTAATGTCATCAGTTTTACTTTGGGCAGCCGTGAAATGGAATTTGCAGTGAAACACTATTCTACTGGGGAAAAGTCTTTTCGTCTCCCATAGCTCCTTTCTCATCTGATTGAGCAAAGCTATCAGGGAGGCTACTGCTCTGCTATCTTTTTGCTGCTCAGAACTTAATTTTAAAGTAGTACTCTGAGCCAAATCCTCTGTGATCATCTCAAAAAGCTTATAATCATCAAGACATTCCCTAATCCAAATCCACCAAAACTGGTAAATACAGGAATCAATAATACAACAGGCACTTCTATATACATCTGTTGTTCTTGAGAACCTGTTTGCCTCATGCTTTATACCTGATGATGGGATCAATACTGATGATATCAATACACCTCTGGGATCAATATTAATGATATCAATGTACTTCTCTTCCTTTTGTGTGTACAACTAGAAGTATCGTCTCGCTAAAATCTCTGCTAGAGTTCCTTCATACCCTGAGCCTCTGTTCAGGTGCCACATCCAGCACAGTTCAAAAATTCCCATGGTGAAGGATGGCAGAGGATGAAGAAGTGAAGACGAGAGTCAGAACGCAGGGAGCTGAGTTCAGACGGAGCCCTCTCTCCAGATGGGAGGAAAGGAGCTGCTCAAGGGCTGCAGTGCATTTATTTATACACTTGGGAGCCTATTGTTACTTGAAACTCCTCTACCTAGCAACTTGACTGCCTAGCCCGCCTTGGGGCGCCTTGCATTCTTGGAGCTGGAACAACGTGGTTATGCGGCTCACCTTGGGCACTCTACATGTATAGCCAGTATCCAGCTTCAACCACTCCCCACACCTGAGCGCTCACCTTGGGCACTCCACATGTACAGCTGGTGTCCAGCTTCAACCACTCCCCACACCTGAGCGCTCACCTTGGGCACTCCACATGTACAGCTGGTGTCCAGCTTCAACCACTCCCCACACCTGAGTGCTGAGTCTACAGGCAAGAGACAGCGTGCCCGGTTGTAAAATTGATTACTTAATATTAAATTTTCTAATTCATGAACATGGCATATTTCTCTGCTTGTTTAGATCTTGGCTTTTTAATTTTTTCATCATTGTCATGTAGTTTCCAACACACACATCACATGCAGATTTTATATGATTTACATCTAATTTTGGTACTATTAAAAATAGCTTTGTGTTTTGAATTTTCAAATTCTAAATGTTCATTGCTAATATACAGAATATAATTGACTTTTGGTAATTGAGTTTGCATTCCATGACATTTCTAAACTCACTTATGAGTCCTGGAACTTTTTCATTGCTTCTTTGGGGTTTTTTTGTTACATGGACTATCATATAATCTACAAACAGAGACAGTTTCATTTCTTCACTTACCAACTGTATGCCCCTTTTTCCTTTGCCTTATTGCTTGCTAGAACTTCCAGCATTCCATAAGAGTGGTAATGAAAGATATTTTTTCTTTGGTGCTAATCTCAGAGAAGAAAAAAATGTTGTTCCAAAGGTGACTTTGCTGCAGAATCCTAAGCTTTCAAGACCAAAGTATTTAGTTAAATCAAGGAGAAGTTACAAAGTCATAACTGTATTGAGACATTTTAATACATTTCCTTTTGGTCTTAGATGAAGTTGGAAAAACTTGAAAACATTAGGGAAATCCGAGTATGTCAATAAGCCTTTCATCGTTGTGACAAAATACCTGACAATAACAACAATTTTAGAGGAACAAAGTTGTATTTTGGCTCACAGTGTCAGAGGTTTCAGCTGATGGTTACCTGGATCCACTGCTTTCAGGCCTGTGGTGAGACAGAAACACCCTGGTGGAGTGCAGTGGAGGAAGAAAAGGGCTCAGCTTATGGTAGCAAGGAAGTAGAGAAAGAGGGAAAGAGCCAGAAAGAGGTTAGAGATGAGATACAGTACCAGGGTCACATCCCCGTGGTCTCCTCATTTCCACTATGC
>PVLD010020324.1:18381-34286 GCA_004027595.1 Dinomys branickii
AAAAAAAAAAAAAAAAAAAAAAAAACATTATCTGACAACCAAGCCTTCCATAAAATGAATATTTTAGAAAATATTTTAGAAAACAATCATAACACTGAGTAAAATCATTTAAATAATTACATCTGTATATCTACATACAGGTAGGCAAAAATCATGTAACCATATGTAAATATAGCATTAACTTTAGTTTACCTTAGGGAATCTGAAGGACTCTCTCCAGTCAGGTGTGCACTTACCTTGGTTCTCCAGGGTTCCTCAAGTTTGAGGAACAATGCTAGCAAATCCAGGGCTTAGTCTTGCCGGTGCCACTGCAGCCAAATTAAGGTCAGATGAGTTCTCAAAATACTCTGAAGGGAAAGCCTGGTACATGGGAGGGAAAACAAAAGCTTCTTGCCCTATACAGAATCCTTTTATGAAAAATTTGATGGCGGAAATTCTACTTGTTGGTATACAGTTAACAGAAACACACACACACACACACACACACACACACACACACACACACACCATAGGACATAGTCAGAAATGTTCATAGCAACACAATTGCCAAAAACTATATGCAACCCCCATGTCCATCCACAGCAGTCAGACAGAGGAGGGGCCAGAGCAGATAAGTGAAAGACTCCTCTGGAGCAAAATTGAAAAGAGTGTCAAAAACCCTCACAGTCAGGATAAATATTTTAACGTGGTTTTTTTTAACGCAGAAATTCACATTTATTCTTTTATTAGTACACTTTGCAGTACATGTTTATGTTCCTTGTGAGGAGTCCGTACATGGACATGACATACCTTCATCCCTTTTCCCAACCCCTTCTCCGCCCTTCGCTCTCCCCTCCTCCCACTTGGTCTTCTTCCCGCTGAGGACAATCTGTCCCCCACTTCCTGTTATCTTTTATTTTGCTCCTCTGTTATACTGGTCCTCTATGACCAGGTTTCCTCTATTACCTATCACGTGGGTTTCTCACATGACCTTTAAACTTCTGTATCTGATTTATTTCACTTAACGTTATGATTTCAAGGTATATGCATTTTCCTATAAATGACTCAAGTTTACCTTTATTGATGGCAGAGTAGTGCTTTTAAATAAAAACTCACGAAGAGACATCAAATTTTCAAATAATGATAAAGTCAGTATTCCTAATTTTTCTTTATCTCTCAGGTTGCAATATGGCCCACCATGGAAATGATAAGTAGATAAATAAATTACGATATACAACAGAAAGACGTGGAGCAAAAAGAACAAAAGAATTACAACCACACACAATAATACAGACAAATTTCATGAATATGGTGCACAGTAAAAAGAGCTTTGCTCAAAAATATAGGCCCTGGTGAGTCTATGAACATCAAATTCAAAAACAGGCAAAACTAACCTAGGATATCAGACATCAGGACAGGGCCCCCTATGGCTTAAGGGAATTTCTAGGACTCTAAGCATCTCTTGATATGTATGTTACATGTGAATCTGAGAATTCATCAACCTGTTCTTTATGGCTTGCATTTTTAGTTCCTTTTTAGTTTAGGAATAAGTATAAATTTCATAACAAAAATAATAAGAGAATAACAATAGCTAATATGTGGTGTATCATTACTTTGGTTTCTATTTGTACTGTATTTCAATGAATAACTTTTTTGAAAACATCTTATTCAGGTGCTAAAATACATAGAATCAACTCTGAATCAAGATGAGTCCTCTGTAGGGGGAAGAAGAAAAGCATTCAGGTGTGGGAGGCAACATCTAGGATACTGCTTTATTTCTGGGCTTCTATCCTTGACTAACCCCAAATAAGTAAAGTGAATTCTCCATCAGCAAGCATGGCTAGCACCCAACTGACACCAGGTGTTCCACCCATTCAGAACACTGGGCTGCCAGGATTTACCCCTCCAGTGGGCATGATTCATCAAGTATTAATTACAATTTCTGCCTGCTCAGATTTTTCTAGGGATAGGACAAAATATACAAGATTTCATCTAAATCCCAAAGAATCTTTCCTCTAGAAACTAACTTCTGTCATATCAAACATGACCAGGTTTCCAGGCAGAGGACAGGCAACTGTCCAGGAGATGGGCAGTCACTAGCCAGCTCTGCCAACATGACACACAGCTGTCACCATGACTAGAACAATGCCTCCTAAACCTACCACATAAGTAACATGTTGTATAGTGGGCCAGGAGTCATAGGAAGCAGAAGGCCTTTGCAAAATTTGAATTGAGCCAAACATTGTAAATTCTGGCATAGTTCCTAAGTGGGAGCAGAATCTTTCCTGGCCACCAATGGTGCCCAGTCTCTCTGCTAAACTTGTCAAGGTTTTCAATGGGAAGAGCCTGCTGCTTTGAATTTTATGGCTCCTGAGAAAAGGAAGGCAATGGACAATAGAATGGTCAGCAGGTTTTTCCTTATGTGTCCAGGAAACACTAATAATGCCAACACCAGTCTCCTTTGAAGGGAAATGACCACCCAGATACCCACTTCCTAAACTCAATTCCAGGACCTGATGCCTGCTGGCCAATATACAACCTGCTCATTCTGCTGTTTCCAAAGTAATTTCCAAAAGCATTTTAGGACTATAATATCCATGAAATCAAGAAAATATTAAGCTAAGTAATCCATTAAAGAAGTACAAATACAGTACTTCTTTATGAGTACCAAGAGTGGTCCAATTTGTAGACAGAAAATAGGATGGTGATTGCCAAGTGTTAACAATGACAGTAGAGGGGAATGGAGAGTTATTGTTTAGTGAGTGTATCAGTTAGGGTTTACTAGAGAAACAGATATAAGACAAGATATACAAATATATAAGAAATCACAAGTTTGGCTAACAATGGTCAGCCACAGAGTTGGATGAGAGAATGTGCAGAGGGTGTCTGCGTGCTGGAGACTGGAGTCCAGTCCCAGGCCTGGAGCTCATTGCAGTGTCTATGCAAGTCCATATCAAGAGGCTGATGGATCTACAACGGAGTGCTGAAGATCCTATGACAAAGGCCAGAGAGTCTACATTAGAAGGTTGAAGAGTCCCAAGAAAAAGCTGAACAATCTGCACCAGAAGCCAGAAGATAACCACCAAGCTGAAGGCAAAGACTGGAGCTCCTCCAAAGAACCAGAATCACTCCTTCCTCATTTCC
The DNA here is from genome assembly GCA_004027595.1 of Dinomys branickii. NCBI lineage: Eukaryota > Metazoa > Chordata > Mammalia > Rodentia > Dinomyidae > Dinomys > Dinomys branickii. The sequence continues at coordinate 21,505 of PVLD010020324.1, forward strand.
CTTTTATTGTACGCAGCCCACCCACCCTGGGAGGGAAGTCCTTTACACTCACCCTGTCTCCAGGCCCTCCTCTTGCACAGGCTCAGGATAAATACAAAGTAAGGACTCTGGCTCCCTGCTGAGTCACATAGTTAACTTTCTAAATTTCTCAAGTTGACACAAGTAGGGTTTACTAGAGAAACAGATATTAGATGAACATCCTAGAGGTGTAAGGGCATGTCCTTTTCACCCCAGGATGTAGAAATGTTGAGTTATTTAGTTAAGCTTCTAGACTCCTCATGCTGACACACTATATCAACCATAACAGTGAGTATGGGGCTTCAGTTTAGGAAGATAAAATAAATTCCAGAGGTAGATAGTGATGATGGTAGTACAATATTAGAAATACACCTAAGGCCACAGAAATGTGTATCTAAAAATGATTAAAATTATAAATTTAAGTCAGGTATATTTTATCATAATTTTTAAAAAAAATAGCAGGAAGAAGTGATTTTCTTAACCACACACTCATCTCAACTATCCTCCATCAGTTCTACCCTATGGGCCTGACCCAGGTCTACCAGTAGGCACAGTTCTAGTTTCTCCAAAATGTGTACCTAAATCTACAGAAGCAGTTATGATTTGGGTCCAGAATGTCCCAAAGGCTCATGTGTTGAAGGACTAGTTCCCAGTGCAGCAATGTTCAGAAGTGGGATTTTGGAAGATGATTGAGTCATATAGGCTATAACTTTATCAGTGAATTAATCTATCAGTGGGTTTATGATTAGATGGCATTATTAGGAGGTGATGGCAACTTAGGAGGATGGGCCTAGTTTACAAAGGTAGCTCACGGGAACACACCCTTGAGACCACATCTTGTCTTCAGCATCTTCCTCTCTGGCTCTCCCTTGCTCCCTCCCTCCCTCTTCTCTTCGCAGTTGCTATGAGGTAAGCATCTTTCCTCCACAGTTCCCTTCTACTGTGATGTTTTTGCCTCCCTAGAGTCCCACAGCAATGGGGCCAAGACACCATGGACTGAAACCTCTGAAACCACAAGCCACAATATATTTTCCTCCCTCTAAGTTGATTTTCTCAGGTATTTTTTTACCACCATGGAAAACTGACTAACACAGAGACCTTTCTTCTTCCCCCAACATATCACCTCACCACAAAGTCTATCAAGGGATTGAGCTGTTCAGTAGAATTGCTCTATTAGAAGATTCAATAAAAATGTAAAGGAAATTGTTCTAAGAGACAATCCTAACCAAGATGACATGAGAAAGGAGGGCAGGTGGGCAGCCCTGCATGGCATATCCAGTGACACCTTCTCAGGACCCCCTGTTTTATTGCCTCCTTTCTTCAGTGTTTTCCTCTCTAGATACTTTTTCCTTGAATGGGACTTCTGGTCTCCTGCTCAAGGCAAACTCATTTTTTAGGAAAGAAGCCCAAAACTCATCGCCACAGGGAAATAAATGTTTAATTTGTCAAATCTAGCAGGGATATTACCTCATCTATTTTGTCTGTAAACTTGGCCTTAGGAGAAACCTAAGTAGGGGAATTCATGGAATCAATAAGGAAGAGTGGGAAGCAAGATAGGAGGTGAAAGAAGCTCTTCGGAAACTCCGGGATGTTTAATACTCTTCATGTCTCACCAAAAACAGGCCCACTCACAGATTCCTAAGCATAAGCCATGAGAAGAGGCCAAGGATTCTGGAAAAATCAATATAATGGCTACTATTTTACATTTGCTATTTAGAATACATTATTCCTTTTAATCCTTCCCATGTCTTATAAAGGAGAATATTATTCATATTGGCTAATGTGGAAACATGTACTTGAAAGAAGAATCAATTGCCTGATTTTTATTTGTTGTTTTAATTCTAATTTTCCCATGTCCCTTTCTCCCACTTCCGGCTTCCTCTCTTGCATTCAAAATACCAGCACCCCAGACAGGAAAGTAAAAGTTAAGGATGCAATTTGGAGTCAGAGAACCTGGTGCAAAATTCACCACTTACTAGTTGAATAATGCATGCACATACATGTGTGTTTCCAACATCAAATCATGTGTCTGAAATAGTATGAATCTGTAACAAAGATACATCTAACAAGCATCCCTTATACAATAAAGTTGTTCATCTTTAGAATAAAAATCTGTAAAAAGACGTCTAAAGATATAATCACAACTCAGAATTATGAAAACATCCTACCTGATTAAATCTGTGTCAAAGAAAATTTTTTTATTTTAATGACAAATTAATTGAGACATATAAACCAGAATAACACAAAAACAATAAAGGAAATACAAAATTATAGAGAAGATAGTAGGGAATTAACACTGGATTCTGTATTACATCATGTTACCTTTGCATTTATTGCTCTGTTATACAAATGATGGTTCGTTCAATTAATCAAACTGTTTTCTCTACTCTCATCTCCATTGTTCTCCCACCCAATCAGTTGGCCTCCCTCTGATAATAAATGTACTTTTTGGCTTATTTACTCCCTCAGGCTCTCACATTGGGAAGACACATGATTGCTTCAAATTATGCTGTAACAAATATGGGTGTACACAAATTGCTATGGCAGGAGGTGGGAAAGCACCCATCTTCAAAGACAGTAGATAGGCAGGGAACCAGGTACACTATGGTCAGCACCCCACTAACAAGCCCTCAAGGCCATCGGGGGTCTGGTCGAGTTGACGGGGTCACCCCCACAAACCACCAGGCTCTGCCCCAACAAGGTGCTTCTGGGGGCCCAGTCTAATCCTGAGTCACTCCCGCAGACCACTGGGCTCCACCCCAACAAGGCGCTCCCAGGGGGGCCAGTGGAGTCCACAGAGTAGCCCCATCGGACTGCCGGGTCCTGCCCTATCGCCATGCTCCCGGGGGGGCCCGGACCATTTCCTCAGGGTTTTCATGTAGCCTGGAGGGAGTGCCTTCCTCCCTCAGGCTGCTGAGCTCCCTGTCAAGTCCCCTGGGGTACCCTTACAGGTCACCAGTGTCTCCCTGCAGGCTGCCTGTGACTCTTTGGAGCTCTCTGCTGGTAGTTGCTCACACACTGGAGAGGCAGGAGGCCATAGCCTCAGGGCAGGCATAGAGCTGGTGTGGTGAGCTGTGTCCTGGTTGCTTTGACTATGCCTTGCCTCAAGTAGCTGATTAGAAATGTCACTGCAGAATAGGCATCCTGCTTTAGTGGTTGTTGTAACTTTTCATCATCATGCTGGGTTTGACAACACCTCCCAACTGCCACTGCCTCTTTTCCAGGCTGAGCTTTCTCCACTCCAGTTTTGGCCCAACTCTCAGAACTCCACTCTCCCCTGGCCAAGTCAGGAGGCTCCCGTGAGCACAGGCTTCCAAAGATGAAGCTGGGAGCGCAGAAATGATTGAGTGGGCCGAGAGTGTGTATGGAGTGGTGACTCCCTCTCTTTCTCCCCCTCCTCTTCCTCTAACTGTGCCATGGCGGTGGTCCAAACTTTTCCTCTGGGAGAGATCTTGTTTGCTCTTTCTGAGGGCTTCAATTCTCATTTCAATTCCTTCCTGGGACCAGGGGACCCACTTCTCTCCTCCTTGTGTTTCTCAGGTTGCTATATTTCAGTGTCTGGGTGGTGATCCTCCAGGAGGATCTTTCTCTGCTGCTTACCCGGTCACCATCTTCCTGGAAGTCTCAAAGAAAATATTTCTGTAATACAAATTGTATCTACCCCTCCGATATTTATGACCCAATAAATCAATGTACGTTTCAACAACAAATGTATGTTAGGTAGTGATGGAATAGGAAACACAACAATTACTAAGATTCAGCTTCAAATATGATAAAGGATATAGACAAGTATAGAAGTAGTATTATAAGTTATAATACAGAGACAGACACAGTGCAACATGGCCATAATAAAGGCCACTTCGACATAATTCAGAACCTGCCAAGAGACAAAGAAGGAGAGAAGAAATTCCAAGCAGTAGAAAAAGAATCTACACGGTTATAGAAGCCTGAAAAAAAATAGGTCAATCGCAAGGTACAGCAAGAGTTCATAGTGGGAAAACAGAGAGGGCTGAGCGAGGACCCAGGACTGGTCCAGTAGGTCAGGGCAACATGCAGGGCTATATCAGTCTTTGAAGAGTGGAATTCACCCATACACCACAGGGAGCCACTAAAAACTTCCAACCCAGAGGTAATATGATGCAGTGTCCAAATGCCAAAGATAGCTCAGGTCATTGTTATCTGGAGCTGGACTGGAAAAAAAGTGGGAACAGTGGAACTTATTAAAGCTGCTGCAGTAGTTTAAGTGACAGAGCCTAGGATGTAAACAACAGAACTTGGTGAAGGGTGAGCAGAAGAAAAGAACACATCAAATAATCCCAATATATAGGGTTCATACATTAGACAACTCTCCAGCAGAGAAAGGTGCACTTCTTCCAGTGAGCACAAGAGCACATGGTAAAAACACAGAAAATGTAAAGCCCATAAGTCCTATCTACAAGGTTAGGAGCTATGCATTGGGATCCCTTAGTCCCTGGGTCTGCTCCCTCTCACTGATTCCTCTCACTTCCCGCTCACAAGGCTCAATATAGAAAAGCCTTGAAGGCCAGTCCTTCTGTATATCCTGCTGTCTTTGTCCATCCTCAACACACGAATGCAAGCAGTGCCCAATTTACATATGTGTACTTATGTAGAATCTCTACTTTGGATTGCTAAAATATCATTTCAAATAGCTTGTCATCATGGAGTAATACATCTTCATTTTTAAAAACGACAGGAGCAGGAGCAGGACCTCTAAATATTTCCAAAGCCCATAAATGCTCCTAATTGATCTGTAGGTCAAGTACTGCCAGGTATCAACTGAGTCAGCTGAAACACACCCCACATGTGGCCTGTCTGCCCTAAGCTAGCAGTTATCCAAAGCTGTCAGTGATACCCTGTGAGTTCAAGTGCCTTTGGGACTAATTGTCTGCAGGTCACAAACAGAGAAATCACATTTATTCTACTTGCCTTTGGAAACATTTAGTTTTATGAATTTTTCATTACAGCTTTTATCTCTAATATTGGCGCATAGGAATATTAGCTACCAAAATATTGGTTGGTGTTACAGTTTGTGTCTACATGTCCCCCCAAAACTTCATGTGGTCATAGAGTTTCTTGGGAGGTGGCTGAATCTAGAGTGTGTAATTGATTTGAAGTGCAATGCTGAGATTAAGGGTGCTGGGATTAAGGGTGGGTGATTTCTGGATCAACCCACTGACTGGATTGGCCCTTCCCTAATCTCAGTAGACCAGATATAAGGGACAGAAAGAGGTTTCTCTCTCCCCCGCTTCTTTCTCCTTTCCCGCCCTCTTGTATCTTGCTATTTTCCAGCACCATAAACTATTACCCCTCTTCCATGTACTACCCTGCCTTGAGGCCATCTGATTATGGACTGAAACCTTTACAAACTGTGAGCTAAATGAACCTTTCCCCCTTTGAGTCTCGGGTATTTTGTTTCAGAAACAAGTGACTAAGATAGTTTGTAATAGCAGAAAGTTGCAACTCATCTATTAAGGTTTATATATACATGTCCCCCAAGAGCCTCCTCTCTCATAGGCAAGGCTTTTGGAAGGTAACTGAATCTCAGGGGCAGGATAGCTGACTTGTTGTCAGAAGACAGGATTTGTTCAGAAGAGACGAGTCACTAGGAGCATGACCTGGAAGGGCATATCTCTCACCCCAAGCCTCCCTTCTCTTTCTCTGCTTCCTGGCCACCAGTAAATGCGCAGCTGTCCTCCAGTAGACCCTTCTACAACACCACTCCTGCCTTGGAGCAGGCCAACTATGATCTAAAAAGGTGAGCCAAAATAACTTCTCCTTCTCACAGTCACAGGTATTGGTTATTATGTCCTAGCAATGAGAAAGTGACTAAGACAAACTTTTGCACCAGGGAAGTGTGGTCATTGCTGTAACTGTTACCTTACAGGTGGTTTAGAACCCTTGGAATAGGCTTCCAGAAAGAGTTTTGAATGGTTTGGAGATGCCAGCTACAGAAGCCCTAGAATGCTGTAAACTGAGCCTGATGGTAAATTCTGGCCCAAGCTTAGAATACCATAATGTGGATAAAAAAGGAAGATAGTAAAGACTAAGCTCTGGAGGTTTTAGTTGGAAACAAAAATTCCATTGGCCATTGGACTCCAGGCCATCTGTGTTATGCTATGGCAGGAAAATCTGTCTACATTTTGCTCATGTTCTGAGAATTTTCAGGAGACTGAGATAAGGGCAGCAGAATAATTAGTCTGCTGGAAGAAATTTGAAGGCATCCCAGTGTTCAGGATTTAGTATTGGTTCTTCTTGCTGCTTTTAGTTAATTTACACTGAGAAACAGGAGCAAAAACTCACTTAAAAAGGTTCTAGTTTGCCCAGAAAGGAAGGGCCTGCAAAGTTAGTGACTTCAAGAGCAAGGTTACTGAAAAGATGAAAAAGAAGTAAAAGCATTTTGCATCGGGACTATAGAAAGGATGCCTTGAGGGCATGCTGTTATCCAGCAAAACTCTGACCTTCATGGGCAAAAATGAAATATTTTGCTTTGAGAAGACAGCCCCATGAGGCTCTGCTGTTTCTGAGCTGAAGAAGGAAATGTTTCCCAGAATTCAGCCATCCAGGCATTCAGAGACCTCTGAAGCCATGATTCAAGGGGCCTTTGCTACAGCTGAAGTTGGCAGCAGACCTTTGCATCATCCACATGGTCCTGATTTTATAGATATACAGGATGCAAGAGTTTCAGGGTCAGGGAGGAATACACCCAGATTTCAGAGGATGGCCTAGAAAGGGAAGGCCAGGCAGTGTGCCCCTGAGAAGTGTGCTTGAAGCAGTGAGAAGAAAGCCAAAGGTGCATTAGAGACCCCAAGAAATTGGAGAAGCAAAGAACATAGAATGTCCTCTGTGTAAAGCTACAGGCTATTAGCAAAGCTGCCCCAAGAAAGAAGTCAAGAGTGCTACAGCCTACAATACCACAGGGGCAGACACACCCAAGCCATTTGGAATTCACATCTTTGCCTCAGATGTTACACACAGAAGTACAAGATTTCATGTTTTCCCTGCTGGGATTTTGGTCTTGCTTTGGGCCCATTCCTATCTCACCCTATTTCTCCCTTTTAGGATGGGAATGTCTACCTGTACCATCATACGTTAACAATGTTTAACTTTCTTTTTGACTTTTACATGGGCTCTCAGCTAAGAGTTTGCTTTGAATCTCAGAGGAGACTTTAGACTTGGACTGTTGAGCAGTACTAGAAATGTTAAGACTTTGATAACTCTTAGAGATCAACTAAATGTATTTTGCTTAAAGAGATACTCATGAGTCTTTCAGAGCCCAGGAATGGAACATTATAGTTTATAGCAAGATGTTCCCCAACAGCCGCATACCCTGAGAAACAAGGATTTTGGAAGATGAGTGAATTGTCTGGACCTACAACTGACCTGTTATTAGAAGGTATGCTCTGGGGAATGAGTTAGAAGGGTATATCTCCCTCTTCTTGTCCCTCTGTCTTCTGGCCACCATGATGTAGTGGCTTTTCTTTGACTAGGCTTCTCCACCATGTTGTTTTCACTTGGAACTCAACAACCTTGGACTAAAAATATGAGCCAAGATAAGCCTTTCTTCCTTTAAATTGTGTCAGGAATTGTGTCTCAGCCACAAAGAAAGTAACTAAAACATCACTTGAATTTCCAAAAATATGATACAATTAAATTAAAACCTATCTATGGACTAGTATATAACTCCTAAAAATTATTTTCCATGAATGAGTCTGTTTGTAGGAAAACATGCTTACTACACAAGGCTCACTAAAGCACAGCTCCATAAGGGCAAGGGTACTGTTTTGTTCGTTAATGTAACCACAATGCTGAGAACAGGACCAGCAAACAAAGGTATTTATTAAACACCTGCTGATTGAATCAATATAAGAACTGGCGAATGTGGTACAATTTCTATGAAAGGAGAGACAGAGAAAGGGACAGAGAGAGAGAGAGACAAAGATAGAGAAACAGAGAGAAGGATCTGGGAAGATATTCATTATAATGTTACTGGTAGTTTTCTTTGGGTAGGCTCTTTTATGTATCTCTGTCTCTCTGTCTCTTCCTCTCTTTCTTCCCCCTTCCTTCCGATGCCTTCCTTCCCTCTATTTCTCTCCATCCCTCTCTTCCTCTTTCCCATTTCCCCTCTTTTCTTTCCTGTGAGCAGTAGAAGGTATTATTGTAACAAGGCCAAAAACCCAAAAGAAACTATTACTTTTGGGAGAAAATATCATATTACCAACTTAGTGCTGATTTTCTATGAATTTACTCTCTTTTGTGTGCCAGAATAAAATTCCATAATTTACCTATAACCCCACATGCAACTCCAAGCACTAATTTGTACTCACATGGTTCAGAGTCTCTATGGCCTACATCTGGATGGACCTTTTGGCTTTAACTTCATTACTAGGCTAGGTTTATGTCTCGCTCCTCATTACTGAGCTTTGCAGAATCATTCAATTCCTTCCAAACAGGAAAGGGACATTTTACTACTCTTTTAATATAAACAAACTGCTGGTGTTTGCAGTTGGACTTCTTACTACACCAAGCATGAGAGTGTGGATGCTTTTCACCCAGTTTTACCATGGGCAATAAAAAAAGCACCCAAAGATATCACCTGCCAGGCACAGCTCAAGTTCTAAGGTGTGACTTCCCTGCAGGAAAACAGAGCATGCAAAAACACTAAAGCTCTATAAAATCACCTTGCATAAACTGCCTGGTACCAAAGCTGGGGTGCATAATCCTCTCCTGGCTGAGCTAATCGGTTTAACTTGCTGATGATTTTATAGCCCCTGAAGCCATCTTCTGATTGCAAGGAGAGTTGCCAAATGATCTTCAACCACATCACAGACAGCCAAGCACCACCAGAATACTGGGAGAATAAGCTATTTTAAGTGAATGCTCTTTTGAGTATAAGGATCCTTTTCTGTCTAGACTCCTGGTAACACCTGTTGCACACTTGTCATGCCCCACTCCCCCTCCCCCTCAGTAGCAACGCAGCCAAGAAAACTATGGCTCCCTGACAAGGCCTGGAGATGTGAACAGCAGAGCCAGGCAGCCCAGGTATCACATGCTTTGGCACAGCCTGATGGGCCCTGATGGCTCCATTGCCAGGTGTCAGGGAGCCATTTGCTGGCAGACAGCAGACCTGGCAGGGCAATATTTTTCAACTTCCGGCACGGCCAGGGAAAGACTTCTTGAGTGCATCATGGTTTGGGTTCTGCCACATAAATCAGCATCAAGCAAGTAAAATAAGATGGTGGTATTCTGATCCAAACAAGCTCTCCATACCTAAGTCTCCTTTACCACATTTGATGTGGTTATCCTTGAATCCTTCTGCTAACCAGGAAGCTCATTTGTTCGTGAAATAGTTCTATTTACTTGGAAGTACTCATCCCAACACAGAGATGAGTTCCTTGTTGTGACCTTTGCTGCCCTCATTACACTCCAGAAAGTTATAGAGAATGAATCTCGTATCTCTTTTATGCAATCAACATATGTTTCTGTGCTACTACATAAAATAGTTCAGACCCACCAAGGGGGTAGTTATGGGATCTCTGAGTGAATTTGCTTGTTTCTGTACTTTAACTAGGCCTGGAGATAAGAAACTAAGACCAGGCTTGAGCAGGATTGAAAGTCAGATCTGAGATCAGTTTCTGTGCCAGGATTCCAAAAAGTCCTCAGAGAAAAAGAAAACCAGTTCCCTACAAAGGTTTACAAAGATACAGCTGGATAGATTCTAGCTGTAACAAAAGATATAGAGATAACTCAAAAACATTTCTAAACACCAGTTCACAATCTTCGAAGCAAGAGCTCACACTATGTATGCACCTGTTGGTCTGTTTAGGGGGCTCAAGGGAGATTTTTGAGGGTGAGGTCCCAAGGTTAAAGAATTTACGTGTGCAAGACATCGGCAACAACAGCAGGCGGCATGGAGCAGAGCAGAGAGGCAGAACAAGAGCTTCCTACATCTTTAATATATACTTCTTATACAGGTTATTATCTCATGTTTACATTCTTACATAGTGCTGTAACAAGCGCATGCATGTTTACCTGTGCTGTCATGGTCACATAACTGTATCCCACTGTGTACCTGCACTAGACAAGTGAGGTCACATCATTCGGTGTCCTTAGATGCCTCTGAGCTTTGAAGCAGTCTGAGTGATTCCCCATAGTAACCTAAACAACTGAGTTGAAATCTTCATTCAAAGTGGCCCCAAATCAGTCACACAAAGCAAAGAAAATTCTCTCTCTGGAGAAACATACTTTAAACTCAAGCTGAAAAGAATTATTAAAGTTTCCGGCAACAGCAGCTCAAAGTCAAAAGTCACCAAACCTGTGAGGAAGCAAGCTATCATAATCAAGAGTCACAAGAAAGAAAAACAGTTGTGGTATTACAATCACTTGGATTTCAGATAATATAATTATCAACTAAAATATAAAATAAATGTGTCTAAGGGTTTTTAATAAGCTTTGAGAATACAGCAAAGGAAAAACTGAAAGCATATTTCTTTTAAAGAAAGTTAACAGTTCAGATTGCAAAAATAACAGAGCTGGAAATAAGAGGTTGCAAGAAGTAAAATTATAAATTCACTTGGATGATTTAGACTATTGAAGTAAATACAACTATTAACCTGAAAAAATGGTTTTTAAAATACATAAAATGTAGCATAACAGTACAGTGCAGAGTAGAAAAACTTGCAAAAGATGTTAGGAGGTACAGATAAAGGAGGAGGTCCAACTACCTTCAATCAGGAATCTATAGAGATAGCAGAAATAATAAGGTAGAATCAAAGCAACTGAGAATTTTTCAGAGGAATTCACTTATTCAAAGAAGGTAAGAAAGAAGGGAGGCTATCAATTGCTTATTGCAAAACTGCAGAACAACAAAAACAAAGAGCTATTCAAACCAACCAAAAAGAAAAAAACAGATTACCTATGTAGAATATATATCAGACTCTTAGGTGATTTCTCAATAGCAAATTATTTCTCTGAAGCCATTACAATGACAGATATATTGAAGTACTGAAAAAAAAAAAAACAAATGTCAACCTAGAATTCTCTACCAAAGAAATTTTACTTTAAATAATAAGAATGAAATAAATATATTTTTAATAAGGCAAAACTAAGAGAATATCTTACATGTAGAACTCTGAGAATTTTTCTAAAGATGGTACTTAAATGTGGGTATTAGTGACATGTAATTATAATTCCAGTACCCTGAGAAGCTGAAGCAGGAGAATCACAGTACCATCCCAGCCTGTGCAGCCTAGTAAGACCCAGTCTCAAAAAGCAGATAAATATTTTGAAATAATGATATTGTTATGGTTTAGACCTAAAATATCCCCAAAAACCTCATGTGTTCAGAGGTTGGGCTTTTGGAAGGTGATTAGATCATAGCAGGCAGTATACTCACCAATGGATTAATCCACTGAAGAATTCAGAGTTCAGTATGTTGTTAGGAAGTGAATTCTGATTGGAAGAGGAATGGGGGTATGATCTGGAAAGGTGTATCTTCCTTCCTGGCTCCCCACACCCACTTCCTGACATGAACAGCTTTTCCCATCAGACCCTTCTACGATGCCATTTCTGCTTCAGAGCAAGCCAAACATGGATTGAAAATATGAACCAAAATAAACCCCTCAGGGGGCTGGGGATATAGCTCCGTGGAATAAGCACCTGCCTAACAAGCGCAGGGTCCTGAGTTCGATCCCCAGTACTGCAAAAAAAATAAATAAATAAAAAATAAAAAAATAAAAAATAAACCCCTCCTTCTTGAAGCTGTAGGTGTCAGCTGTTGTCTCAACAACATAAAAGTAATCAAGACAGGTACTAAAAAAGGAAAATGATCTAAGTAGGTCTAAAGGTATAAAGGAGTAGTGATTTAAGAAAACGCCAAACATGAGGATAAACTTATTTTTTTTATTATTTTAAAAGTAAAAGAACAAAAACATATTAACAAACAGACACAAAGTAGCATAAGAATAGTACAATCAAAACTGATTTACAGACAAGGTGACAGGGAATCAACAATGGTTGTTGCTTTACATATGGATAACTTCGGAGTGTATATTCAGGAACAGAGATACAGACATGCAAAATTGATCAAACAATTAATCATCAACTATTCCTTACTATAAAGTGACCTAAATCAGTAGTACAACTATGTAAGATATGCTGTACATACATACTTACTTTCTTACATATTTTTATATATAATTTTTCTGTTTTTTCCCTCTCTCTCTTTCTTTCCCTTCCTTTAAAGTGTGATAGAAAAAGAACTACATCAACAACAAAAAAAAAAAAAAAGAAAGAAAGAAACCGGAAAGCATTAACAAAGAGACACAAAGTAGCTCAATAACAGTATGATCAGAATTGAATTATAGACAAAGCAACAGAAAACCAACAATAGTTGCTGCATTGCATATTGGTATCTTCAAAGTGTATGCTCAGGATAACACATACAGACATACAAGATTGATTGAATAACCAGTCATCAACTATTCCCTAGCATTAAGTGACATAATACAATAGTAGAACCATGCTAGACCTCCTGAACACATGTATATACATATATACATACATACATTTTTGCCTCTTTCTTTTCTCCTTTCCCTCGTCCCATCTGTTCTTTGCTTTTGAACAGATTTCCTTCATGTCTCTTAGTTTATATTCCCACCCTCAGGTTCTTACACCAGTGACACAATACGTTGCCTGCTCATGTACCGCTGATTTATTTCACTTATGAGTATGGTTTCCAATTTTGA
>PVLD010020325.1:0-34184 GCA_004027595.1 Dinomys branickii
CCAGGTTGATTTTATTACAGTAGCTTTGTAGTATAATTTCAGGTCAGGGATTGTGATTCCCCATGACTTGTCCTTGTGGCCCACAATTGCTTTCGCTATTCTGGTTCTCTTCTGGTTCCAGATGAATTTGAGGAATGTTTTCTCTAGATCTGTGAGGTAGGCTGATGGTAGTTTAATGGGAATTGCATTGAATCTGTACAACTATTTTGGTAGTATGGCCATTTTCACAAGGTTCATTCTTACAAACCATGAGCAGGGGTTATTCTTCCATTTATTGAAATAATCTTCTATCTGTTTTTTCAGAGTACTGTAGTTTTTCTTTTACCTCTTTTGTTAGATTGATTCTAAATATTTCACTTTCTTAGATGCTATTTTAAAGGGTATGGTTCCTTAATTTCTCTCTCAGTCTGTTTGTTTTTTGTGTATAGGAATGTTACTGATTTGGGGGTATTGACTTTGTATCCAGCTACTCTGCTGAATTTGTCAATTAATTTCAGGAGAGTTCTTGTGGAATTTTGGGGGTCTTCCATGTAAAGTATCATGTCATCTGCAAATAGTGATAATTTTACTTCTTCCTTTCCTATTCTTATTCTTTTTATTTCTCTCTCTTGTCTAATTGCTCCGGGTAATGTTTCCAGAACTATGTTGAATAGTAGTGGTGGCAGTGGACATCCTTGTCTTTTTCCTGACTTTAAAGTGAAAGCTTTCGGTTTTTTTCAATTTGGTATGATGTTGGCTATTGGTTTGTCATAGATGACTTAGATCAGATTGAGGTAGAGGCCATCTATTCCTATTTTTCCTATGGTTTTTAACCTGAATGCATGTTGGACTTTATCGAAGGCTTTTTCTGCATCTATTGAGATGATCAAGTGGTTTTTGTCTTTGGCTCTATTGATATGGTGTATTACATTAATTGATTTGCGTACACTGAACCATTTCTGCATTCCTGGAATAAATCCAACCTGGTCATGGTGTATAATTTTCCTTATGATTCACTGCATTCTATTTGCTAGTATTTCATTGGGTATCTTTACATCTATGCTCATTAGGGAGATTGGCCTATAGTTCTCTTTCTTGTTTGGGTCCTTCTCTGGTTTTGGTGTTAGTATAATACTTGCCTCCAGAAATGAGTTATGGAGAATTGTTTCCTTTCCAATTTAATTGAAGAGTTTAAGGACTGTTGGCATTAAATCTATGCTGAATGTTTTTAAAAATTCTGCTGTGAATCCATCATGGCCTGAGCTTTTCTGTGTCAGTAAGTTTTTAATGACATTTTCAATCTCATTAATTGATATTGGGTTGTTCAGGAATTTTATATCTTCCTGGTTCAAGTTTGGTAATTCGTATATATCTGTATTTGCCATTGTGGCCGTATTTTCCACTTTGTTCCATTGCTCCTCACGTCCTTCTTTAACCAGTAGTATTTTGGTTTTATTACAGTAGCTTTGTAGTATAATTTCAGGTGAGGGATTGTGATTACACCTGACTTGTCTTTGCTGCCCAGGATTGTTTTTGCTATTCTGGGTCTCTTGTGCTTCCAGGTGATTACAGGAATCTAAGTCTCTAAGATATGCTCATGGTATTTTCATGGGAATTGCACTGAATCTGTCCAACAGGTTTGGTGGTATGGCCATTTTCACAATGTTGTTTATTCCTACCCCGAAGCAAGGCATTTTTTCCATTTACTGAAATCTTCTTTAATCTCTTTTTTCTGAGTACTGTAGTTTTCATTGGATAGGAGTCTTACTTCTTTTGCTAGATTGATTTCTAAATATTTCAATTTTTTGGATGCTGTTGTGAAAGGTATGCTTTTCCTGGTTTCTCTCTCAGTTTGTTTTTTGTGTAGGAATACTACTGATATTTGTGTGTTACCTTTGTATCCAGCTACACTACTGAATTTGTTAATTAATTCGGTGAGCATTCCTGTGGAGTACTGGGGGTCTTCCATGTATAGTATCATGTCATCTGCAAATAGTGATAATTTCAATGCTTACCTTCCTAGCCACACTCCACTTATTTCTCTCTCTTGTCTCATTGCTCTGACTAATACTTCCAGAACTATGTTGAATATGAGTGATGACACTGGACATCCTTCTCTTGTTTCTGATTTTAGAGTGAAAACTTTTAATATTGGGCCATTTAGTATGGTGTTGACTATTGGTTTGTCATAGATGGCTTTGATCAGATTGAGGTAAAGACCATCTATTCCTATTTTCTGTAGGGTTTTATCAGGAATGCATTTTGGATTTTGTTGAAGGCTTCTTCTGCATCTACTGAGAGGATCGGGTGGTTTTTGTGTTTGACTCTATTGATATGGTGTGTAATAATTGATTTGTGGATATTGAACAACCCCTGAATTCCTGGAATGAATCCAACTTGGTCATGGTATGTGATTTACTTGATGATTTGCAGCATTCTATTTGCAAGTATTTTATTCAATAACTTTGCACCTATGTTTATAAGAAGATTGGCCTGTATTTCTCTTTCTTGGTTGGGCCTTTTTCTGGTGTTGGTATCAGAATAATACTTACCTCGAGAAATGAATTAGGAGACTTGCTTCCTTTTTGTTTCATTAAAGAGTTTGAGGAGTGTTCACATTAAATCTCTGAAATTTTGTAGAATTCAGTGGTAAATCCATCAGGCCTTGGCTTTTCTTTGTCATCAAGTTTTGAATAACACTTTCAATCTCATTAATTGATGTGGAGTTCTTCAGGATTTTCACATCCTCTTGATTCAACCTTGGTATTTTATACATATCTAGGTATCTATCAACTTTTTCTGAGTTTCCTGTCCTGTAATTGTAATGATTTTCAAAGTAGGTATAAATGACCTTCTGATTTCTGCACCTGTAGTAATTTCATCCTTTTCATTATTTATTCCATTAATTTGAGTACTTTCCTTTCTTGTTTTCATAAAGTTGACAGGGGTTTATCAATTTTATTTATTCTTTCAAATAACCAACACACTGATTCATTTATTTTCTGCAGTGTTTTCTTCACCCCAACTGCATTAATTTCTGCCCTATTCTTTATAATCTCCTCCTTTCTTTGGGCTTTGGTCCTGATTATTCTTCTTTTTCTAAAAGTTTGAGGTGCAGCATTAGGCTATTTATTTTCTTTCTATTTTCTTTTTGTGTGAGTTCATCACTATAAATTTCCCTCTGAGGACTGGTTTCATTGCATCCTACCAATTCTGGTAAGTTGTATTTACATTATCATTTGTTCCTAGGTATTTTTAAATTTCGTCTGTGCCTCCTTGGATGTTCAGGAGTTTGTTAATTAACTTTCAAGTGTTTAAGGAGTTTTTGGAGTTCCTTTTGTGATTAATTTCCAATTTCATTGCACTGTGATCAGATAATATGCATGGGATAATTTCAATTCTTTTGCATTTTGGTAGGTATGCTGTATGGGCTAGACTGTGGTCTATTTTAGAGAAAGTCCTGTGTGCAGCTGAGAAAAATGTGTATGATGATGTTGTGGTTTGGAACATTCCGTATACATCTACCAAGTCCATTTGTTTGCAGATTTCATTCAGGTGTGGTACTTCTTTGCTGATTTTTTGCCTCATTGACCTATCTCTTTGTGTCAAAGATGTGTTTAGGTCCCCTATTACAATACTGTCATTATTTATTTGGTTTTTCATGTCTGTCAAGATTTGTCTTATATAGTTTGGTGCTCCGAAATTTGGTGGAAATGTGTATGATTGTTATCTCTTCCTGTTGCAGTTTTCCCCTAACAATTGTGAAGTGACCTTCTTTATCTGCTTTGATGGTTTTCTGTTTGAAGTTTAAGGTGTCAGCAAACATAATAGCTACCCTTGTTTTTTCAGGGACCTTGTTGCACGTAGAATTGTTTTCCATTATTTGACTTTCATTCTATGGATTTCCTTTTGAGTAAAATATGTTTCCTGTGTACAGCACATGGTGGGGTTTTGTTTCTTAATCCACTCTGCCTGTCTGTTTCTTTTGACTGGTGAGTTGAAGCCATTCACATTCATGATTCTAACTGATATGTGTTGGTTTATCATTGTCACGTCATTTTTTTGTTGTTGGTTTGATACTTTTTCTACCTGTTTAATTGATTGCTCTGCTTGAGGGTTCTTTTCTATTCTTCTTGAAATTGAGGTCATTTTTTTTCTCTGCCTAGAGCATATTTTAGTTTGCTTTGTAAATTTGATTTGGTACTCATGAAGTTCTTCTGTTGTTTGTGATAGAAATATTTATATGTGTCCACTGAATTTGAAGGATAGCTTCACAAGACACATCGATCTTGAGTGGAAGTTGTTTTTTCTCTGGACTTGTAATACTTTGCTCCAATCTCCTCTCACTTGGAATGTTTGTGTTGTGAAACCTGCTGTGATTGTGATGGGCTTTCCTTTATAGGTGATCTGTTTTGTTTCTCTAACACTTTTTACTATTCTTTTCTTTTGTTGAGTATTTAAGCTCTTGAATATTATATGTCTGAGTGTGGTTACATTTTGGTTATAGTTGTTTCAAGTTCTATATGCCACATTTACCTGCATATCATGTTCTTTCTCCATATTTGGGAAATTTTTTGCTATTATTTTGCAAATATTCTTTTTATGCTATTTGTCTTCCCTCCTGCTGTTTTATTCACTCCTATTAGGCTTACGTTATTGCTCTTTACCTCATCTTGTAGCTGCTAAGTCAGTTTTTCCTAATTCCTTGTTGATTTTAAGACATCCTTTCTTTCATGACCATTAGCTGCTATGCTGTCTTCAAGATCTGAAGTTCTCTCTTTGGCTGCATTCAAGCAGTTTTCCCAGCCTTCAGTGGAAGTTTTGATTTCCTGAATATCTCTTTGAATTTGATTCATGCATTCTATTTCCTTCCTATATTGTTCAATTTGTGTTTCCATCAGTTTCCTATGTTCATGTATTTTTTATATATGACTTCTTTACATGTGCGAAGCAATTCTTTCATTATTGTCATTTTATTTTTAGCAGGGACTTTTTTCTGATATGATGTCTTCCATGGCTTGATGGAGTTTTTTCTTCTCTTGCAATCACTTCAGCAATTTTAGATGTGTGTTTGCCAAATTCTCTTATTTCTTTGTCTCCTGGACTTGTTTGGAATAGGATGTAGTTCTGAGATTATATTTTAGTCCTTTGTCTTGTCATCGTTGATATTTGTGGTAGAGAGCTCGATCTCTTGCCTTTCTGCCAGCTAAGCAAAGATCACTAGCATCCCTAATTTTCCTGGTGGTCAGACTTGCCCCCCAGTGACTGCTAAGCTGTGCTGCTTAGTCTGAGTTCTTCCAGTAGTTCGTGATGTTTACCTAGTTCTCCCAGGTCTGAAACACCAACCATGATCTCATCAGATCAAGACAACCTGATCCAGTGTCCCTTGACAGCTTAGGGGAAAAGTATGAATGAGAAGCAGTCTGCATTTGCTGGGGTGGTCACGGACAACTTAGTCCTGTGACTCCATGGATTTGAGGACAAAGGTAGGGCCCAGACACTAACAGAATGGTGTAGTTTGTGAACCACCTCATTCTGTGTCTGTCAGATGCTTGTGGCATGTGCAGGAGCCATATGTGGCCAGAACTTGCAGTAATGACAGACCACCTATTTCTGCACACCCAGCCCTGTCCTGAATCACAGTTTTAGCAGTTTTTGGACTGCCAGCTCTGGAGCCTCTGAAGATACCCACATAGTGATTTCTACTGCAGCACAATTCACAATGACGACAGTTACATATGTAGCCTAGAAGAATTCCAGGAGTGCAAACAAGATGATGGAAGTAGGTCACTGGACAGCATGATTTTGAATGGTATAACCAGTTTCTGGTTCCCTCCACCCTGGCTCTCTTAACGTCTATTTACTGGCTTTCAGGAAGTGAGTACCATTATTCCTGCTGGCCCTTCTGTGATGTCTTTTGGCCATAAACTTAGACCATGATGCTTCTATGTTGAAGCAAACTGACAATGGTCTAAAACTGCTGACATCATGCAACAAAGTTACATTGACTAACTTAGTACTTTAGGAGTCCTTGGTTAGACATCTTGTCCCAGAATTGGAAACTAACACTTTAGAGCTTACCCTCTTTGTAACAGAGGGCGATTGTCTTACTCTCAGGATGTTCAGTTTGGATGAGGATTATCTCCTACATGTGTTTTCTTAGAAAATGTTTGTGATGAACACCTGCTGTGAGATGATAGGTCATGGGGGTAATCTGATATTGGAAATATTAAAAGGCGCTTTTGGGGGACCCTGAGTATTTCACGTGAGAGACTTGTTCGCAGATGGAAAGACTGGGCTCTTTAAACCCTCAAATTCATTTGCCGCTTGTAATCTCTTCTTCCTGTACACAAGCGAGCTATGATAATATCGGTCATTGTGTAGTACAGCAGAGGCCTCTCCCAAGAACTGAGCTGATCTTGTTGCATTCCCTTGCGCAATCAAAATTGTAGTACACATAAATCAGTTTCCTCTGTAAATTATTCATCATCAGGTTTTTATCACACAAATCAGAAACAGCAAAGTATTCAATGTTTACTGTTCCGCATACTTCTTATATAGAAACTGTTCTTTTGGATGGAAGGTCGAAATTCCACGTTGTCTCCTTGATAGTCTCCAGTATTCAGTATCCTCAGATTATTTCCCTTTTAAGCAAGGAACAAATTCTTACTCTGGATCTTTGAAGCCTTCAGCTTAGGGAGACAGTAAGCCCAACACATCCATAACTGTTTCTGTCCTCCACTGGATACAAACCCGATGCAGAATGTCTAACAGCCTAGTGATGAAGTATTGAGAGATCAAAGACAATGGTTTCTGTGTCGCTGTCATGGAATAATTTCGAGAGTAGCTATAGCATCATTGTCCTGGCCAAAATGGTTTAAAGGAAATCAACGTTTGAGAAGATTGACAGCCAATATTCATAGTGGAGAGGAGCATGGCATAGAACTGCAGGCCTTAGTGGCTGATACCCTCACGTAGTTTTCATGGTGTTCTGTGTCACTCACAGGATTTCTATTAAAGTAGTTTGAGGGCCTGCACAGTTCTCGGACATATTATTTCCTATAGATCTCCAAACTTCTTCTCCCCTGTATTTGCTGTTCTGTGGCCAGAGCCTTCTATCCCTACATAGTAAAAAAAAAATCTACTTTCCATCCTGGATATTGACATTATCCATTTTATCCAAGGTTCTTTGTTGGCAAAAAAATAACCCAGAAAATACAACTCACAGAAAAATCAGTATATGTATCTGCCAAAAAGACACAGAAAATCCATAGAAAGTTCTACTTAAACCTGTGTCTGTCACCCATTTCTTCATTGTACTCACTTCACCATATTTCTTGAGTAATCAATCTTAGTTAATATTTTCATCAGTCAACCCAACAGGTAGAAATAAATCCATTCACTCTACCACAAGAAACACTTCATTCACATAGATATGAACAGGGCAGTGTGCACCAGAATTGGAACAACATGCTTTATTCACACCCATTAATCCCACAGAAGTCCTACATTCGATCAGCTGAAATGTGCATCAGTCCTTCAGAAAGATGTGTGGCCTCTTCTTGCACTTCTGTATTGCCCGTCTAAATGAACTGAGGAGTAAACAATGCAAAGAATCTACAAAATACACAATTATGTGTTTCTGACAAGAGGAGGGATTTTTGTGCTTCTCATCCAGACAAACCAGAACATGGACATAGAGGAATCCTGGCTTATGACCAGAAAGGGGCAGATAGCTGGAAAACTCAGAGAAACGAGGTGAGAAATATTCACCAACCACCAACTGAGATTATAAAAAAGGGCAATGAAAATGTGAAAGACGGAAGAGATGATGTAAAATGCTACAAAGGTGCTCACCAGGAGAAGGATGCTTCTGGTGGCCCTTGACTCAGAAGATCTAGAGGAAACATTGGTCCTATGCATGTGCTTAACCTGCTGTTTATGTCTGTACAGGACAAAAATAATAGAACCACTGGCCCACATTGTTAGCACAATAAAACAAACGTCAGGCAATAGCACTAATGAAATATAGACCGAGGTCATGGTTTTTCCATATTCTACAACAGTACAGAATCCCAGATATATTTCCTTTGTGCTGTTTGTGCTTTCTGTTTTCCCAGAAACATGTAACATATACAGAGGAAAAATGAAATGTACTCCCATGTGCAGTAACCAGCAGAAAGATATGGTAAAGCCAGTACACTTTGGAGCTTTGGTTTTAAGATTCCTCCAACAGGAGTGCAGGGGGCTGATTACAATAGTCTAGAAGACACTCAAGAGACACATAGTATAAATGGACATAGTTCTACTCACTCTCAGCACATAGAAGATAACATTTCAATTAAATTCATTGAATAAATGTTTCAACCCAAAGCCTACTAATGTGTGGGAAGATCCATTTGAAAGAATAACTAAAGAATTAGCTATAAACAAGTACATGAGAATCAAATCTATGGGTCTCAACCTGTTTCCCATAAGGCGAAGGAAAACATAATGGTAAAGAAAAGAGAATTTTCCCAGCATTCCAGTCACAGTCTGTGACAAAATATTATTCCTACTGACAAATCCCTGGAAGCTGTTTTGTGATTTCCTTCTAAAATTTCCTTTAAATTATGCTGACAGTCATTTCTTTGAGCAAGGCTCATTGTAGAGATTTAAGGCCAAAAATTACTTTAGTGCTGTGCTCTTGTGGAATTGGAACAATTTCAAGAAGCAAGAGGACATGGGGATAATTTTGTGCCACCCACATTTCATGGGGTCAGCTGTCACTAAACAGGAGTTGTTGTTAACCTGAGAGGAGAAAGGATAATACAGAAACAATGAAATTAAAACATCTTCAATAAGAACACAAAATTATCTTCTTCACAATAAAAGAAAATGTCAGCAATGGTCAAAATCATATTTCTCCAGTAAATATTGAAGATAAATATAATAAATTTTAGTAAAAATTATTTGCATGATACAGAGTTGTGAAATTATTTTTACAAAACACAGTAACTGTATGGATGAAATGACCGATCATGTTAAAATTAACTACTACTTTCATCAAAATGCAGACATAGTTGTGTGAAATGGGGGAATGACAGAGAGAGAAGAACAGGCAGATACAACAGAAGAGAAAAAAGAGCTGATGAAACACAGGCATTCATGTTAAAGAATCTCTACGGATTATGCAAGAGAATAAAAAGTTTGAAACATATTTCAGCTTAAATTTCAGAGAAAGAACTTATTTAGCTAGTAATGAGAATACTCTAAGCACGTTATGTCCTCATCAATCAGAAAAACTCAAGTAAGATCACCATGCGGTACCATCCTACACCATGTGGAATGTGAAAGTCAACATGACAGGAAGTACCAAACTTGGTAAGAATATTGATAATCTCGAACTTGTTTGTGTAAAGTAAGTGCAAGTATTTTGGAAAACTGTTGAGTTGCACCCCTATGTTTTTGAAATGGCACCTTATGTTGTACTAATTCATTCCTGTAAATTTACTCAACAAATACTCATAAATGCATCACAGAAACAAAATCTCCACATTCTCTATAGTAACACTGTGTGTACTGGCTCATAGTAGCCCCATCTTAAAACTATCCCCAGGCCCACGAACAGGGTAATAAGCCAGTTAACTGACATTCATGCCATAAAATGAAACCTAGCAATGCTAATGAATACCGTGAATAACCTTCAGTAATTAAGAAGATTTCCCTAAGGCTGTCATGAAGGGCATACAAATGACAAATATGAAAATTTCTACCTAGTCCATTTATGTAAAACATTGAGCAAACATTAGTGATGTAATATCTTAAACTTGGGAAATGATGTAAGGCTATGTTTTATTGCTCCACTCTTCAAATATATGCAAAAAAATTATAAACTTGGGGTTAGTTACCAAGAGAAGATAGATGGGATAAACAAAGTAAAAAGTGACAGGACTAAAATCGGATGATGTGAGTACAGGGAAGGACCAGGGAAGGATTGGTATGTAAAATTGATCAAGATACAATTTGTATTTGTTCTGATTGCTCAAGATGAAATTAATTATTATGTTTGACAAACACATAACAAATATAAAATATGCACAGATTAAAATGGGCAAACATTTGTAATTGGGAGTACTTATATGAAGTTCTACAGTTCTGGAGTTCCTGGGGCTCACCACAATGGCTTCAGAAACTCAAGACACAGGTTATACCAGTGCACATACTGTGCAAATCGGTGAGGATAGAGGAAAACTGTGAACCTGCAAACTGGGATAAAATCCTTCAGCTGAAAATGTGAAGGTGTTTGGTGCTAAGTAGAAAGTGCATCTTGAGACACATGAAAACAGAATGCTCCAGAAGGACATTCAGGGTTCCAGAACATTCAGGGTTCTTCACTGCTATGTAAATGAAGGCAGACTGACCGAAAAGATAGTCCCCAGGTTTTATGGTTGATACATTGTGTCAACTTGGGGAATCTAGCAGTTTGGCTGAGGGACTCAGCAGGAAGCCAGGGTGCTTACTTTGTACACATCCTGAGCATGTGGAAGAGGAGGACATGGAGATTGTGTGAGAGCTACATGCCCCCTGGGTGGGGGTAGGCTGTTTACAATGTAGGGAAAGAAAAAGAGCCTGCTTGCAGCTGTTCCTCCCTTTTGCTCTGGTTGTTTCTGCTGTGTTCTGCCGCCATGAACTGTAGCCCTCTGCCATGTGCCACTCTGCCTCAGATCTAGCCAAGTATGGACTGAAACCTCCACAAACTGTAAGCTACATAAGCCTTTCCTTCCTTCATTTCGGGTGTTGGGTATTTTGTCTCAGTAACGAGAGAAAAGTAACCAGGACACCAGGTTTCCTACCACATTCTGAGATGAGTAAATCATCTCCTATTGCAGATTCTTGAAGGCCATTCTGTTGGGTCTTGGTAGCTGATATTTATCTTTAGACCAGAGTGTTTTATGTGGGAAATGAGATATGAGCTGCACCAATCATATCAACTAAAGTATAATGGTCTCACTGAGAAATATTTATGTAGATCTGTGTTTTATTAAGATGATTCCTCTCATGGAATACATAATATTTATGTTGTACTTGTACTGCATGATGAGAGACCATAATGCCCTGTATATTGTACTTTAATTAATATTCCTAATTGTATCCTATATTCACTCACATAATTTTCCTGAAGAGCCAGGAGGACCCAGATAGAAAGAGTTAAGAAATCACTCTAAATTACTGGCAGACTGGAGACTTGAATATGAGAAGCTTAGCCAGTTCGATAGTTAGTATAATGACTTCTGTGCCACAGTGACAAAACATGCCACCTACATTTTTAAATAATCCATGCTATAACTTGTTTTCATATGATGTCCTTTCTTTTACATCACTGGCCTTTTAAACTAATTATGATATAGCAAGTTTCCGTTTCTGCATAAGTATTGAGCATAGAGTTCTTCATCAAATATGAAAGGAACATTTAAAAACCTCATAACTATGGATGCAATATTATACTTCAATTCCAAATAAATCACACCATGCATAAGATGAATTTATTGAGGAAACACTAGCTCAGCATTATTTCGTTAGTTCAAAGATTCATTTGCTGATTTTAGAGAAATAAAAATGGCATGTATAAGGAAATTGCTGAGTAATGTTACTCTACTGCTGAACCAAGATCCATGAAATACTAATAATATGCATTACTATCGTGTCAGATATGCATTACTTCAGTGCGGATTGCCACTTAAAGTGTGTATTAAGTGAAATGTATGAAGGCAAAAAGATTTATGAAACACATTAAAATGCAAGTGTAATAAGTGAAATGTAATCTGGAAAGTCTGAAACCTTGACTATCATAGATGTTGGAATTATAAAGAAATGAACTTGTACAGTTGAATAGAAAAAAATCCAGAACCAAAAAATAGTAGTCAGTTAAAAGTGGGCCAAAGGTCTGGATAGAGGTTTCTGAAAGAAACACATACATGTGGCCAACAGGGATACCAAACCGTGCTCCACATCACTAAAGCTGTGGGAAATGCAAAGCAAAACTACAGGTTTCATAACGGATGCGAACAACAGCCAAAGACACCAAGAGTCACAAAGACCTGGAGAAACTGGAATGACCTTAGGAATGGGTGCTTTGGAAAAAAATTATGGATGTTCCACAAAGAAGGGAGTTCTGCCCCACTAGTCCAGCAATCTCATATTTGGATGGTTATGCAAAAGATTTCATCTGGATTGCAAAGTGATACCAGAACTTCCATGTCCATGTTAGCAACTGCAACAATAACCACTACTGGGAAGCAGAATTCCTTTCCATTGAAGGGTAATAGATAAAGAGAATGTGCTATATACACACAGAGGAGTATTATTCAGCCTATAAAAAGAAGTGCTCCAAAGGGTGAAGTCTATGGATGTTATGTTGAGTGGAATGTGTAATCAAAGACAAACAAATACTGCATGATCTCATTTGTATGTGCAATCTAGGTTACACATGGATTGAGAAACACAGAGTAGAGTGGTAGTTCTCATTCTTTGGTGGAGGTTACAAAGAGGAATTACTAATCAGCAAGTATAATGTCCTAGATAAGTAAGATGAATTCTAGAGATCTTCTATACGCCATTGTAATTAACAACACTCCATCACACATTTTTAAAATTGTTGACACAATAACTTTTTAAATAAAAAGCAACAGAAGATATATTTAATACTGACAATTGTATTCAAAACAAAGTATTAAAATTACTTTGGTTTAAATGATGCCTCCCTTCAAAAAAAAGCGGGATCCCCAAAATCACCAGAGCAATTTGCCTCTAAAAGTTTACAGCTACTTATTCTGGTATGTGCATTAAATATACTGAGCTAGATTTTTAAAACACATTTTTATTTTAGAAATAATTTCACATACATGGCTTCTGCATAGACATAGGCAGTCCTTATATTTGCATCATAGTTTCTTACAGCCTGAAGGGATAATGTACATATTAAAAATAATTCTGTGGAGCTGGGGGAGGTGGTGCAGGCCTGTAATCCTAGCACTAAGGTGGCTGAGGCAGGAATATTGTTGTGAGTTTGAGGTCAGCCTGGGCTACATAATGAGTTGAAGGTCATCCTGAACTCTATAATGAGACCTTGTCTCAAAATATCTATTTTTCAAGAAATAAAGAAAAAAAAGCCAGAGAAAGAAGGAAATAAAGGAAAGAAGGAAAGAAGGAAGGAAGGAAGGAAAAGAAAGAAGGGAAGGAAGAAGGGGAGAAAGAAAGTGCTATTAATTTATCCATTAATTCTGTAATTTATATGAACAACAGATGTGTTTTAGTATTGCAGTTCTTAAGCTCATAAAGCCGTATTCCTTTATCATGATGATAATTCACAAAAGATCATCCACAATAAAGTTTTAAGTACACTAGACAGCACCAGGAATTGGTATGGATTTTAAGATGCTCATCTCTCTCTGTCTAGCATACAATGAAAGAAGTATTCCTGTCCTTACCTTCTTTAGCTCTGAACCTGTTTCCACCCCGGAATGCCTGATCCTCACATAAGCACTTAGTCACACTTTCTTTCATTACTGACTCTACCAATGAGGCTGAAATACAAAATACTCACCTGACATCTGCTTTCTTCCAGAGTTCAGATTCATTGTGGTTCTCATGACAGCCACCAGTGCAGGTGAGGGAGGCAGCTAGACCCTAAGATAAAGGTTTATGCATCTATGACCTCTCCTGCTCTGTGAACTACAATTATCATTTCACCTGTATTGAAAATGACTATGGAGATTTGGGGAACCAAGGAAATCAGAAGAATTTTTAATAGTGGCTCATTTACAAAGACAGCCACAACTTTCTTGTAAATATCACCAAAGAGACCTTTAAAGTTATGAGAGATACTCTTAACTTTTCATGATCCTTGAAGGTTAGAAAGAGCAAAAGATATGGAGATCTTGTACTTGAGGAACTGGCAGAGAGACATATATGTGTCTAACTCTATTCCCTGCTTCTCTGTAGTATGCTCCTTTTTGAAATTTTATGTTTATTAGTCCCTCTCCACAGTCCATAATATCCTTATCCATCATGGGGAGTTGACACATGCACATAACACATGTAAATTCTCTTCTCATCCTTTTCCCTTCTTTATTCTCTTCTCTCCCTCCATCTCTTTTGCAAAAGATCTATCTCTGTTTCTTATTATCTTTTATTTTACTCTTTATTTATATTTTTGCCTTCTCATATAAGAGAAACCATGTGATATTTAACCTTTATGCATGATGTATTTCACTTAACCTTATGGTCCCAAAGTGTATCCAGTTGCCTATTAATGACCCAAGTTTGGGCGACCAGGTGAACAGCAAAGGAGCGATCCTACCTGACAGACACCACCAGCTCGAGACAGACATGACGAGTGCGAATGTCAGGACCTCGGCTGGGAAGTTCAAATTAAACGTGTTTCTCTGAGCTGCCGGGGGAGAGGCGGTAGGGTGGCCCAAATTGCCATGGCGAGATGCGGGAAAGCCCCAAACACTGGGCACCAGAGATGCTTGCGCGGCAGACGGGAGGTGGCTTGGCTGGGTGCGAGCGCCCTGGGGTCACAGCCAGCTCTATCCCTCCCGCCTCGCGAACTGGCTCAGCTCCTCAGAGACTTCGGCCAAAAATCTGCTTTTTACCAGCAGCAATGCGGGGCGGTCTCGGATCTCGCACACCTCAGGCAAGCTATGCAGCCAAGGCCCTCAGTGGCCTGCAGTCCACAGCCGAGGTGGCGCGAGGAGCACAGAGCAGTGGAGCATCCCGCTCCCTCCCCTAGACACAGAGAGTGTGAGGAAACAGAAGTCGTGGGGAGCAGCGGATAGCAAGCATAGCACAAAAAACTGGCACTTTGGAACCTTCCTGCCTGCAGGGACTCCGAAAACTGGTGAGCTATCTGTGCTCGTGACCAGATCACCGAGTGGGGGAGGAGATCCGTCCCTATACCTGCAGGGAACCCTGGGAGAGTGGGGGAGTGGTCTTACACACCCCACCCAGTTCTCTCAGTAGGGAGTAGCTCACCCCACAAACCAGTATCTGAACAGCCTTTCAAGCGGAACTCTCAGCAGAAAGCTTAAAGGACATTCTCCCGAAGAGAAGGAGTCATTGGAGCAGCATCTACAGCAGACCTTTGACTGGTGAACTGCCTGGGAAATATATTGCTCAATATTTTGAATCTGATACCCAAAAATGGGAACACAGAAGAACAAAACGCAATCTCAGAACTCAACCCCACCCAGAACAAGTACTGAATGCAAGGATACAGGGGAACTAGGAAGCTACATACCTGTAAGTTATGAAACGACTGCATCTGAAATGAAACAACTCCAACAGGCCACAAATGAGCTTAAAGCAGGAATAAGCCACGTACCTGAAATGATCTCACGGACAAAAAAATGAACTGAAAACTATAATGGCAGAAATGTTCCATACATATAGAGAAGAAATAGATACAAGATTAGAAGAAAATAGGAAACAAATGGAAACGTTACAAGAGCAATTTAGGAATGAATTACCAAGAATGAAACAGGTCCAAACAGATTGCCAGGATTTGAAAACTTCCACTGAAGGCTTGCAAAACCGCTTAAATGAAACCAAAGATAGAATTTCACACCTTGAAGACAGCATGGCAGCTTATGAGCGTGAAAGGAAGGATCTCATATCATCAAAGACACAAAAAAAATCAATCCAACAGCTGCAAGATGCGGCAAAACGAAATAATATTCGAGTAATAGGAGTGAATGAAACAGCAGGAGACAACACAAACAATATAAAAAGAATATTTGCTGAAATAAGAGCAGAAAATTTCTCAAACAAGGTAAAAGATACTGAAGTACAGTTAATCGAGGCATATAGAACCCCAACGATCCATAACCCAAAGAAAAACACACACAGACATATAATAGTCAAGATCCCAGATATCCAGCAAAAGAACACAATATTAAAAGCTGCTAGAGAAATGAAACAGATCACCTATAAAGGAAAGTCCATAAGAATCACAGCAGACTTCTCAACGGAAACCGAGAAATCAAGAAGAGCTTGGAGTGAGATACTACAGATTCTGAGACAAAACAACTTCCAACCCAGACTGATGTATCCTGCAAAACTATCCCTCAAACTCAATGCAGAAATAAAATATTTCCATGACAAAGAGCAACTGAAGAACTTCATGAGTGCCAAACCAGCATTGCAAACAGCACTAAAATATATTCCAGACAGAGAAAAAACAGACCACAATCCCAAGAACAACAATAGAAATAACTCCCTAAACAGAACAAGCAATTAAACAGTCAGCAAAAGAAGGAAAACGACAAGTAAATAACATGACAAGAATAAGCCAACATATAACCATGAAAACCATTAATGTAAATGGCCTCAATTCAAAAGTCAAAAGGAAAAGATTGGAAGAGTGCATTAAGGAGAAATATCCAACAATATACTGTATACAGGAAACACATTTTACTCAAAAGGAAATCTACAGATTGAAAGTTAAAGGTTGGAAAACAATTCTCCATGCAACAGGACCCCAGAAAAAAGCAGGGGTAGCTATTATGCTTGCAAACAATGTAAACTTCAAAACAAAAACAATCAAAGGAGATAAAGAAGGGAATTACATACTAGTTAGGGGAAAGCTTCAAGAGGAAGAGGTAACAATCCTAAACATTTATGCACCAAACCATGGAGAACCTAACTTTACAAGTCAAATCTTAACAGACGTAAAAAATCAAATAATTAATAACACTATTATAATAGGGGACCTAAACACCCCTCTGACGCAAAGAGACAGGTAAACTGGACAGAAACTCAGCAAAGAAATAACAGACCTGAACCAAAAGTATCAACAAATGGACTTAGTGGATGTATACAGAGTGTTCCACCCCACAGCATCAGAATACACATTTTTCTCAGCTGCAGATGGGTCTTTCTCCAAAACAGACCACATTCTAGCCCATAGAGCATATCTACCTAAATGCAAAATAATTGAATTTATCCATGCATAATAGCTGACCACAGTGCAATGACATTGGAAATTAATGACAAAGAAAACTCCCAAAACCACATAAACACTTGGAAATTAGACAACAACCTACTGAATAACCAATGGGTCATACAAGAATTCAAAGAAGAAATTAAAAAATACCTACAAATAAATGAAAACACAAGTACAGCCCACCGGAATCTGTGGGATGCAATGAAAGCAGTCCTCAGAGGGAAATTTATAGGAACGAATTCATATACAAAGAGAACAGAAAAAGAGCAAATGCATAACCTAACGATACATGTCAAACTCTTAGAAAAAGAGCAACAAGCCAAACCAAGAGCCCAAGGAAGGGAGGAGATTATAAAACTCAGGGCAGAAATTAATGCAATTGAGATGAAGAAAACTCTACAAAAAATTAGTGAATCAAAGAGTTGCTTCTTCGAAAGAATAAATAAAATTGATAAACCCCTAGCCAACCTTATCAAAAAAAGAAGGGAAAGATCTCAAATTCATGCAATAAGGAATGAAAATGAGGAAGTCACTACAGATCCAAAAGAAATACAAAAAGATCATTAATACCTACTTTGAAAATCTGTATTCCCATAGGATAGAAAATACAGAAGAAATGGACAGACTCCTAGAAAGGTACAAATTACCAAAACTGAATCAGGAAGACATAAAAATCCTGAACAACCCAATATCAATTAATGAGATTGAAAATGTCATTAAAAACTTACCAACAAAGAAAAGACCAGGCCCTGATGGATTCACAGCAGAATTCTATAAAACATTTAGAGAAGATCTCATGCCAACATTCCTCAAACTCTTCAATGAAATTGAAAAGGAAGCAACTCTCTCCAACACATTTCTGTAGGCAAGTATTATACTGATACCAAAACCAGACAGAGACCCAACCAAGAAAGAGCTACAGGCCAATCTCTCTAATGAACATAGATGCAAAGATACTCAACAAAATATTGGCAAATAGATTACAGCGAACCATAAGGAAAATTATACACCACGACCAGGTAGGATTCATTCCAGGTATGCAGGGATGGTTCAATATTTGCAAATCAATATATGTAAAACACTACGTTAATAGAGTCAAAGACAAAAACCACATGATCATCTGAATAGATGCAGAAAAGGCTTTCAATAAAGTGCAACATGCATTCATGTTAAAAACCTTAGAAAAAATAGGAATAGATGGTCTCTACCTCAATCTGATCAAAGCCATCTATAATAAATCAACAGCAAACATCATAGAAAATGGACATAAACTGAAAACTTTCACTTTAAAGTCAGGAACAAGACAAGGATGTCCATTGTCACCACTCCCATTCAACATAATTCTGGAAGCATTAGCCAGAGCAATCAGACAAGAGAGAGAAATAAAAGGAATACGGATAGGAAAGGAAGAAGTTAAACTATCACTATTTGCAGATGACATGATACTCTACATGGAGGACCCCAAATATTCCACAAGAAAGCTCCTGGAATTAATTGATAAATTCAGCAGAGTAGCTGGATACAAAGTCAACACCCAAAAATCAATAGCATTCCTATACACGAACAACAAACAGACTGAGAGAGAAATTGAGGAAACCATACCTTTTACAATAGCAACCAAGAAATTGAAACACATTGAAATCAATCTAACAAAGAATGTGAAAGATTTATTCAGTGAAAACTACAGTACTTTGAAAAAGGAGATAGAAGAGCATACCCTGCTCATGCTTAGGAAGAACTAACATTGTAAAAATGGCCATACTACCAAAACTGTTGTACAGATTCAATGCAATTCCCATTAAACTACCGTTAGCAGACCTCACAGATCTACAGAAAATATGTCTCAAATTCATCTGGAACCAGAAGAGACCCAGAATAGCAAAAGAAATCCTGGGCAGTAAGGACAAGTCAGGTGGAATCACAATCCCTGACCTGAAATTATACTACAAAGCTACTGTAATAAAATCAACCTGGCCCTGGCTCAAAAACAGACCTGAGGATCAATGGAACAGACTGGAAGACACAACCATAACGAAAAAACCAATCAGCTACCTAATATTTGACAAAGGAGTCAACCAAACACAGTGGAAAAAAGAAAGCCTGTTTAATAAATGGTGCTGGAAAACCTGGCTTGCCTCTTGCCGAAAACTGAAAATAGACCCCAGTCTATGACCATGCACCAAACTCAGGTCAAAATGGATCACAGAGCTCAACATTAGAATAGAAACTCTAAATCTGTTGGAAGAGAAAGTAGGTAAAAATCTTGAAGAGATAGGAGTGGGCAGAGAGTTCATGAACAAAAATGAAACTGCAAGGGAAACACTTCAAAGAATCAATAAGTGGGACCTCATCCTTCTGAAAAGTTTTTGTACATCTAAAGAAATCACCAGGAAAGTGAAAAGAAAACCCACAAATTGGGAAAAAATCCTAGCTGGCTGTCCCTCAGACAAAGGACTGCTATCTAGAACATACAAATAATTAAAAAACATGTCCCTGTCCAAATTCAAAGACCCAATTCTGAAATGGGTGGCTGAGATTAATACACACTTCTCAGATAAAGAAATACAAATGGCAAACAAATATACGAGAAAATGTTCCACATCCTTAGTCATTCGAGAAATGCAAATAAAAACAATATCGAGATTTCATCTCACCCCAGTAAGACTGACTAGTATGAAAAAATCATCCAATAACAAATGCTGGCGAGGCTGTGGAGAAATAGGGACTCTATTACACTGCTGGTGGGAATGCAGACTGGTGCAACCACTATGGAGAGCAGTTTGGAGATTTCTCATCAAACTAGGTCTAGAGGTTCCATTCAAACCAGCTACTCCCCTTCTGGGTAATTTCCCAGAAGATCTGAAAACATCATATCACTCTGATATATGTGCACCCATGTTTATAGCAGCACAATTTGTAGTAGCTAAAATGTGGAAGCAACCCAAATGTCCATCCACAGAAGACTGGATTAAAAAAGTGTGGCATTTTTATATAATGGAATATTATTCAGCTATAAAGAAAGACACTTTTGGGGACTTTGTAGGCAAGTGGTCAAAACTGGAGTCCATACTCATAAGTGAAATAAATCAGCAGTACATGAGTAGGCAACGTATTGTATCAGTGGTGTAAGAACCTGAGGGTGGGAATATAAAGTAAGAGACATGAAGGAAATCTGTTGAAAAGCAAAGAACAGATGGGACGAGGGAAAGGAGAAAAAAAAGAGGCAAAAATATATGTATGTGTATATGTATATACATATGTGCAGGAGGGCTAACATGGCTCTACTATTCTATTATTTCACTTAATGCTAAGGAATAGTTGATGACGGGTTATTCGATCAATCTTGTACGTCTGTATGTGTTATCCTGAGCACACACTTTGAAGATATCAATATGCAAAGCAGCACTACTGTTGGTTTTCTGTTGCTTTGTCTGTAATTCAATTCTGATCTTACTGTTATTGTACTACTTTGTGCCTCTTTGTTAATGCTTTCTGGTTTCTTTTTTTTTATTTTCTGTTGTTGAGTTGATTAATTGTTTGACCAATTTCGCGTGTCTGTATCTGTGTTCATGAATATACACTTCGAAGATATGAATAGGTAAAGCAACAACCATTGATGAGTCCATGTCACCTTGTGTGTAAATCAGTTTTGATTGTAGTATTTCTTATGCTGCTTTGTGTCTGTTTGTTAATATGTTTTTGTGCTTTTACTTTTAAAATAAAAAAAAAACCTTTATGCATGATGTATTTCACTTAACCTTATGGTCCCAAAGTGTATCCAGTTGCCTATTAATGACCCAAGTTTATCCTTCTTTAGGTCACAGTAGCACTCCACTCTGTACATACAGCAATTTTTCTTTAAACTTACCTCAGTTTTATGTGTACAAAGTTTCCTTGCATAGCTTAACTCTTGTGAATTCTATATGTAGAGATATATCAATAATATACTGATTTACTTCCTTGGATTATCCCACGCTTTTGAAGTTCATTTGGTCGAATTCTTAGAGCACCCATGAATTTCAAGTAAGGTAATAAAATGGATATAAATGTCCATTTTTATCAATGAAACCTAAAATATACTATGTCTCCCACACTAACATTATTTAATTGAATAAAATACTGCATTAACAAAGCCTTAAGGTGCAGCGCATTTTGGCTGCATCTTAGGGATCTTAGGCCATTAAGAAGAACAAACCTAAAAACACTTGAGATAGCTACATGCATCAGCCTGTTATGACACAGGATGCATCTACATCTGTCAACTATGGATCACAGGGAAGCATTCAAGCTGCAGCAAGGAGAACTGCACAATGCTGTTTCATTGGCTACTTGCAAACCTTCTACCAAAAAAAAATGCTGTGGAGTATACTTGTGGTTTCCACACAATTGTGAAGGTTTCCAGAAACAGTTATCAGTTAGGTTCTAGGTAAAAATCCACTAATGACTGAGGCTGTGAACTCTGCACAGTGACTTTGGGTGTGTACAATGTATATAACAAGGAATGGTATATCTGGACAATGGTAGCTTCACATTAGGCTGCTTGAGGAAATTCTATAGTGATTTTTATAATGTCTTCATTAACTACCATTTCTACTAGCATTGTGGAGCATTTCCTGTTTCCATGTGTCCTCATCAGCATTCGTGTTGCTTGATATTCTTATGCTCTACCAACTGAGCTAGCCAGGGACTTGGTGTTTTATATTCTGACTGGAATGAGATGAAATCCTAATGTAATTTGATCTGCATTCACATGGTGGCTAAAGTGGCTTAAAAATTAAAATGTACTTATTGGCCATTTGTCCTTCTTTTAAGAAGTATCTGTTCCTGTCTATTTATTGTTTGGATTATCTGACATAGTGATGTTAAGGGACTCTTAGTTTTTTACACATCCTAGATATTAATCCCTATTGCAATATTAGCTTCCAAGTACTTCTGCCAACCTACAGGCGATCTCCTCATTCATATTTTTTTATTTTGTAGAAGGTTTTTAACTTGTTCCATTTTTTACTTCTTTTTTTTCTGAGCTTTAGGATTGTATTCAATGTGTGGATTTTGAAGCTTAGAAAGACCTGATTTTCTGCTGCTGTAGGTTCCTTTGGGAAAGGACGGGGGAAAGACTGACTGTAGAAATTATTGACAATATGCATGAGTCCTTCCTGCTGAAGTTGAAGCACACTATGTGACTGCTCTGCTTACTGTTCTCTTGTTTCTGAGACAAAACATCCAATGACCAAAGTTAAGGAAGGTGAGGTTTATTTAGCTTACAGTTTGTGAAGGTTTCAGTCTATAATCTGCTGGCTGCAGCGCTGGTTACCAGGACACAGAGACAACACTGCAAGTTGTTAGGAGACAGTAAAAGCAACTAGTGCAAAAAGGGGAACAATCCTCTCCTCCCTCCTTTTTAAAATTTTATTTTAAGGAAAGAAGAAAACATATTAACAAGCAGATATTCATATACAAAATAGCGTAAGCACAACATAAACAATACAGAGTTACAGACAAAGTGGTAGGAAATTAACAACGGTTGTTCTATTATGTATTGATATCTTCAAAGTGGTTTCTCAGGAAAACAGACAGAGACTTGCAAGAATGATCAAACCACTAATCATCAACTGTTCCTTTCAGTAAAGCAATAGAAGACAGCAGTACGACTGTTAGCTATCCTGTATATACATCCATACATAATTTTCCCTTCTTTCCCTTCTCCTTTCCCACATCCCAGTTGATGCTTAGTTTTGAGCATTTTACTTTCATTTCACAATGTCTATTATACCTCCTACTTTTTATTCACTTCTTCAGGTTCTTACACTAGTGAGACAATACATTGCTTACCCATGGAGGTCTTGTTTATTTCACTTATGAGTATGATCTCTAGTTGTGACCATTTACATATAAAAGCCTCGAGTTTATCTTTCTTTATAGCTGAGTAATACTCCATTATATTAAAGTATCACGGTTTTTTTTAATCCAATCCTCTGTGGATGGACATTTATGTTGCTTCCAAAATTTAGCAATTACAAATTGTGCCACTATGAACATGGGTTCATATATATCACTGTGATTTGATGTTTTCAGATCTTTTGGTAAAATATCCAGAAGAGCAATAGCTGGGTTGAATGGGACCTCTAGACCTAGTTTGCTGAGGAATCTACAAGCTGATTTCCACAGTGGTTTCACCAGCTTGCATTCCCACCAGCATTGGAAAAGAGTTCCTATTTCTCCACAGCCTCATCAGCATTTGTTATTGGTTGATTTCTCAGTGCTAGCCATTGTTAGAGCGCTGAGTTGAAATCTCACTGTTGTTTTAATTTGCATTTCTTGAATGACTAAAGATGTTCAACATTTCTTCATGTATTTACTGTTTGTATTTCTTTGAGAAGTGTATATGCATCTCACATGCCCATTTTTGGATTGGCTCTTTGAATTTGGAGAGGCTGATGTTTTTAAATTCTTTATATGTTTTTGAGAGAAGACCTTTGTCTGAAGGACAGTCAGCTAAATTTTCTTCCCAATTTGTGGGTTTTCTTTTTATTCTGCTGGTGATTACTTTACATGTGTAGAAAATTTTCAGTAAGACCCCAGTTGTTGATTCTTTTAAGTATTTCATGGGTTGTTTGGTTTGTTCATGAACTTCTCTGCCTATGCCTATGTGTTGAAGGTTTTTTTTACCTACTTTTTCTTCCAATAGATTTAGTATTTCTGTTTCAATATTGAGATCTGTGATCAATTGTGACTTCAGTTTGGTGCATGGTGATAAACTTGGCTCTACTTTCAGTCTTTGGCAGGTGGCACAACAATTTCTATGGCACCATTTATTAGAGAGGCTATTGTGCTTCTAGTGAGTTTGTTTGGTTCATTTATCAATGAGTAGTTGGCTGAGTGTGTTTTTGGTTGTGTCTGTGTCTTCTAGTTTTTTTCCATTGGTCCTCTGGTCTGCATTTTAGCCAGCACCATGTTGAATATTATAGTAGCTTTGTAGTATAATTTCAGGTCAAGGATTGTGATTCCACCTGACTTGCCCTTGTTGCCCAGGATTGCTTTCGCTATTCTGGGTCTCTTCTGGGTCCAGATGAATTTAAGGAATGTTTTCTCTAGATCTGTGAGGTATGATGATGGTATTTTAATGGGAATTGCATTGAATCTATACCACAATTTTGGGAGTATGGCCATTTTCACAATGTTGGTTCTTCCTATCCATGAGCAAGGAATACATTTCCCTTTACTGAAATCCTCTTCAAACTCTCTTTTCAGAGTACTGTTGTACCCATTGAATAGATCTTTCACTTCTTTTGTTAGATTGATTCCTAAGTATTTGAATTTCTTGGATGCTATTCGAAAAGGTACGGTTTCTTTAACTTCTCTCTCAGTCTGTTTGTTGTTTGTGTTCTGGAATGCTATTGATTTTTGGGTGTTGACTTTCTATCCAGCCACACTGCTAAAATTGTCAATTACTTCAAGAAGTCTTCGTGGAGTTTTTGGGATCTTGCATGTAAAGTATTATGTCATCTGCAAATAGTGATAGTTTTACTTCTTCCTTTCCTATCCTTATTCTTTTCTTTTTCTCTCTTGTCTAATTGCTCTGGCTAATGCTTACAGAACTATGTTGAACAGGAGTGGTGACAGTGGACATCCTTGTCTGGTTCCTGATTTTAAAGTAAAAGCTTTCAATTTTTGTCCACTTAGTATGATGCTGGCCGTTGGTTTGTCATAGATGGCTTTGATCAAGTTAAGGTAAAGACCATGTATTGCTATTTTCTGTAGAGTTTTAAAAATGAATACATGCTGGAATTCATCAAAAGCATTTTCCACATCTATTCATGTGATCATATGGTTTTTGTCTTTGGTTCTATTAATACGATGTATAATATTAATTGATTTCAGAATATTGAATCATCGCTGAATTCCTGGAATGAATCTGACTTGGTCATGGTGTATAATTTTCTTGATGATTCACTGCATTATATTTGCAAGTATTTTATCAAGTATCTTTGCATCTATGTTCATTAGGGAGATTGGTCTGTAGTTATCTTTCTTGGGTGGGTCGTTCTCTGGTTTTGGTATCAGTATAACACTTGCCTTGAAAAATGAGTTAGGGAGAATTGCTTCCTTTTCAATTTCATTGAAGAGTTTGAGGAGTGTTGGTATTAAGTCTTCTCTGAATTTCTTGCAAAATTTTGTTGTGAATCCATTAGGACCTGGGATTTTCTTTGTTGGTAAGTTTTTAATCACATTTTCAAATCTTGTTAATAGATATTGGGTAGTCCAGGATTTTTATATCTTCTTGCTTCAACCATGGTAATTTGTACATATCTAGGAATCTGTTCATTTCTTCTGAGTTTTCTATCCTATGGAAGTAAAATTTTCGAAGTAGCTGTTAATGATCTTCTGGATTTCTGTAGAATCTGCAGTAGTTTCATCCATTTCATTCCTTATTGCATGAATTTCAGTTCTTTCCTTTCTTTTTCAATAAGGTTGGCTAGGGGCTTATCAATTTTATTTATTCTTTCAAAGAACTATCTCATTGATTCATTTATTTTTTACAGTGTTTTCTTCATGGCAATTGCATTGATTTCTGCCCTGATGTTTATAATCTCCTCCCTTCTTTGGACTTTGGGTTTGACTTGTTCTTCTATTTCTAAAAGTTTGAGGTGCATCATAAGGGTATTTATTTGTTCTCTTTCTGTTTTTCTTCTGTGTGAGACACCACTATAAATTTCCATCTAAGGACTGCTTTCATTGCATCCCACCAATTCTGGTAAGTTGTATTTCATTTTGGTTTGTTTGTGGATAATTTTTAATTTCTTCTTTAATTTCCTCTGTGAGCCATTGGTTGTGTGAGAGTTTTCCAAGTGTTTATGAAGTTTTTGGAGTTCCATTTTTCATTAATTTCTAATTTCATTTCACTGTGGTCAGATAACATTCTTGGGATATTTTCAATTGTTTGGCATTGAGGGAGGTATGCTCTAATGGCTAGAATGTGGTCTATTTTAGAGAAAGTCCCATGTGTAGCTGAGAAAATGTGTATACTGATGTTGTTGGGTGGAACACTCTGTATACATCTACCAAGTCCATTTCTTCACAGGTTTTCTTTAGGTCTGTTATTTCTTTGCTGATTTTTTTGTCTAGTTGACCTATCTCTGTATCATGAGGGTGTTTGGGTTCCCTACCCAAATACTGTTATTATTTATGTTTTTTCACGCCTGTTAAGATTTATTTTATATACTTTGGCATCCCAATATTTGGTACATACATGTTTATAATTGTTTTCTCTTCCTCTTGCAGTTTTCCCTTAACATGTATATAGTGACTTCCTTTATCCCTTTTGATGGCTAGCAGTTTGAAGTTAATATTGTCTTCAAATACTATAGCTACTTGTGCTTTATTCCGGGATCCTGTTGCATGGAGAATAGCTTTCTAAAGTTTTATTTTCAATATATAGATTTCTTTTTGAGTAAAATGTGTTTCCTCTATGCAACATATTGTGGGATTTTGTTTCTTGATCTATTCTGCCAGTCTGTTTCTTTGACAGGTGAACTGAGGCCATTTACATTAATGGTTAAAACTGATATACATTGATTTATCAGTGTCATGTTATTTGTTGTGGTTGGTTTCTTACTGTTTCTACAGTAAGAAATTGTTTTCTACATTTGAGTGTTCCTTTCTGATGTTCTTGAAATTGTGGTAATTTTGTTTCTCTGTTTAGAATATCTTCTAGTAATCTCTGTAAGGTTAGTTTAGCACACATGAAGTTCTTCAGTTTTTCTGTTTCATGGAAATATTTTTTTTCTTCATTGTATTTGAAGGATAGGTTTGCAGGATACATCAATCTTGGTTGGAAGTTGTTTTGTCTCAGGATCTGCAATACATTGCTCCAAGGTCTTCTTACTCAGATGGCTGGGGTGAGAATTCTCCTCTGATGCTGATGCACTTTTGTATAGAAGTGATCTGTTTCTTTTCTCTAGCAACTTTTAATGTTCTGTTCTTTTGCTGCATGTCAGGGTCTTGATTATTATATGTCTGGGTGTGGTTTTATTTTAGTTCTGACTATTTGGAGTTCTGTATGCCTCATTTACCGGTACATCAGATTCTTCTTCCACGCTTGGGAAATTTTCTGCTATTATTTCTGCAAATATTCTTTTTGTCATTTGTGTTGCCTGCTGCTGTTTGATTGACTCCTATTAGTCTTACATTATTTCTCTTTGCCTCACCTTGCAGCTGTTGAATTGATTTTTCCTGATTCCTTTTTGGTTTTAACAGATCCTTTATTTCTTGCTCGTTAGCTCCTATATTACCTCCAAGATGTGAATTTCTATCTTTGGCTTCATTCAAGCAGTTTTGCCAGCTTTCAATGGAAGTTTTGTTTTCCTGGGTATCTCTTTGAATCTGTTTCATGCATTCTATTTCCTTCCTATATTGTTCATTTAACGTTTCTACCACATCCCTATGTTCATCTATTTTTTGTATATATCTTTTTAAATGTGCTGAGCAATTCTTTCATTATTGTTATCATTTTATTTTTCACTGGTGAAATTATTCCTGATCAGATGTCTTCTAAGGCCGGATGAAATTGTTTCTTTACTTCCACTGCAATCACTTCAGCACTTTCATCAGTGTGGTTACCATGGTCTCCTATGTCCATAACTCCTGGACTTGTTCTGAGTAGGGTGAAGTGATGAGATTGCATTTTATTCCTTTGTCTTGTCATGTTTGATGTTGGTAGTAGAGCACTCAATCTCTTTCCTCCCTGTCAGTTCAGCAAAGGTCACTATTGGCCCTAGATTTCCTGGTGGGTAGGCCTGCCCCTCAGGTGCTGGAGAGGTGTGCTTCTTAGTCTGGGTTCTTCCAGAAGCTGGTGAAGTTTAGCTAGTTCTCCCATGTCTCAGACACCACTCACAAGATGTCATCAGATCACAGACTGTCTAATCCAATGTCCCCTGATAGCTTAGGGCACGAGTATGAACTAGAAGTGGTCTGCACTGATGGCATGATCACAGACCACTTACTTTGTCCTATGACTCCAGGGAGGTCAAGAGGAAGGTAAATCCCATACACTAAGACCAGGGTCTGCAGTTCATGGACCACCTCATTCCATGTCTGCCAGCTGCTTGTGACAGGAGCAGTAGCCAGATGTGGGCTGCGCTGGCAGTGATTACAGACTGCCTGCTTCTGGGTGCCTGGTCCAGTCTTGAATCATGGTTTCAGCAGTTCCTGGACCCTCTGCTCTGGAGGCTCTCCTGTATCAGGGGATGCATGTGGAGACCCTGTGAAAAGTTCTGGTTTGGTGGGTCTGTTGAGAAGGAATCTCTTATTTGCCCCAGGTGCCCGGAGTGTAGAGACAAAGACTGCAATGGCAGCAGTATTCTGTGTCATCTGCTCTGTTTCTGGGAATTAGATGAGATCTACCTGGTTCTCTCAGCTTTCAGCTGTAAACTGTTGTGTGAGCAGATTATGGGACACCTGATTGTGTGTCTACCAGCTGCCCAAGGCCCACACAGGAGCCAGATACTGATTGTACTGATGGTGATCATGGACAGATTCTTCTATCTTGCCATGGTATTACATATTAATACATTGACTATAGTAGTCAACATGGAGTGTATGCAAAA
This sequence comes from Dinomys branickii, assembly GCA_004027595.1. Lineage (NCBI taxonomy): Eukaryota > Metazoa > Chordata > Mammalia > Rodentia > Dinomyidae > Dinomys > Dinomys branickii. The sequence continues at coordinate 28,573 of PVLD010020325.1, forward strand.
AACTAAAAACAGTCCTTATATTTTATAAACCTATAGCATACCTTAGCACACTGAAAGCAATTAGAGTAAGCATTCTCTAGGGATACCCATATAGCCATTTCTACTGTGGCACAACTCACTATGAAAACAGGTTAATGAATTCATAGCCTTGTGAGATTTTAGGAGTGCATGCCAGTTGAAGGAAGTTGCTCACTGGATGGCATGGCTCTGCAGGTATAAGTCCTTTCTTGTTACTTTCACCCTGGCTCTATCAACCTCTGTCTCCTGCCTGCCATGAAGTAAGTACCATTACTCCTGCCGGCCCTTCTGTGATATCTTCTTGCCATAAACTTCCACCCTGATGTTTCTACGTTTGAGTAGACTGACCATGGTCTAAACCTGCTCAAATCCTGAGTCAAAGTTAACTTGACTAACTTGGTACTTTAAGATCCATTGGTTAGACACCTTGTCGCATCATTGGAAACTAACACTTTAGAGCTTACCCTCTTTCTAACAGGGGGATTGTCTTGTTCTCAGGATATTCATAATAGATGGCCCTTACCTTAATCTAATCAAAGGCATCTATTAGAAACCAACAGCCAACATCACACTAAATGGACAAAAATTGAAAGCTTTCACTTTTAAGTCAGAAACAAGAGAAGGATGTCCAGTGTCACCACTAGTACTCAATATAGTTCTGGAAGCATTAGCCAGAGCAATTAGACAAGAGAGAGAAATAAAAGGAATGAGGATAGCAAAGGAAAAAGTATAATTATCACTATTTGCAGATGACATGGTACTTTACATGGAAGACACCAAAAATTCCACAAGACACCTGGAATTAATTGACAAATTGAGTAGTGTAGCTTGATACAAAGTTAACACCCAAAACTCAATAGCATTCCTATACACAAACAACAAACAGATTGAGAAAGAAATTAAGGCAACCATAACTTTTATAATAGTACCCAAGAAACTGAAATATTTAGGAATCAATCTAATGAAATAAAAGATCTACTCAAAGGAAACTACAGTACTCTGCAAAAAGAGATCGAAAATTATTTCGATAAGTGCAAAGGCATTCCCTGATCATGGTTAGGAAGAACCAACACTGTGGCCATACTACCAAAATTGTTGTACAGTGTCAATGCAATTCCCATTAAACTACCATTAGTATACCTCAATGATCCCAGAATAGCAAAAGGAATCCTGGGCAAGAAGGACAAGCCAGGTGGAATCACAATCCCTGACCTGAAATTATACTGCAAAGATACTGTAATAAAATCAACCTGGTACTGGCTAAAAAACAGACTGGAGAATCAATGAAACAGACTGGAAGATGCACACACAACCGAAAACACACTCAGCCACCTAATATTTGACAAAGGGGCCAAGTAAGTTAAGTGGAAGAAAGATAGCCTCTTTAATAAATGGTGCTGGAAAAATTGGCTTGCTTCTTGCTGAAAACTGAAAATAGACCCAAGTCTATCACCATGCACCAAATTCTAGTGAAAATGGATCACAGATCTCAATAAAATTCTAAAACTATTGAAAGACAAAGTAGGTAAATATCTTGAAGACATAGGAGTAGCCAGAGTGGGAGACAGAGCCACCTGTGTCCGGGCCGAGAAAGAAGAGAGACTCTCACCATAACAACATCACAAAGAGACACATTGCCAGAGCTCGGAATACTTTCTCGAGAAAACACCTCTCCAATTTATAGGGGTCAAGAAAATAATCACAGAGAAGCGGCAAAAGATGGCGACCAGGTGAGCAGCAAGGAAGCAATCCTCCTCGATAAACACCACCAGCTCGAGACAGACTTGGCGAGCGTGAATGCCGGGACCTCCGCTGGGAAGATCAAACTGAACGTGTTTCTCTGAGCTGCCGGGGGAGATGCGGTAGGGCGGCCCAAACTGCCGTGGCGAGACGCGAGAAAGCCCCAGACGCTGGGAGCCTGAGACGCTCCGCACGGATAGGGGCCTTGGCTGGGTCCGACCGCCCTGGGGGCAAAGCCAGCTCGGTCCCTTCCGCCTCCGGAGCCGGCGCAGCTTTCCAGCAACTCCCGACAGAGATAGGCTTATTAGCAGCAGGAACGCCCGGCAGTCCCACATTTCGCGCGCATCGGGCAGGTTGCGCACACGAGACCTTCGGCAGCCGGCGGTTTGTGGCCAGGGCGGCGCGAGCAGCATAGGAGTGGAGCATCCCGCTCCCTCCCCCAGGCCCGGAGAGCGCGAGGAAACAAGTGGCTGTGAGGGGCGGATTGCGAGCATAGTACAAAAAACTGGCACCTTGGAACCTTACTGCCTGCAGGGACTCCGAAAATGGGTGAGCTATCTGCGCTCGCGACCAGATCACCGAGTGGCGGAGGAGATCCATCCCTATACCTGCAGGGAACCCTGGGAGGGCGGGAGAGCGGTCTTACACACCTCACCCAGGTCTCTAGCTAGGGAAAAGCTAACCAACATCTGTACGCCTTTTAAGCGGAACTCTCAGCAGAAAGCTTAAGGGACATTCCCCCAAAGAAAAGTCACTGGAGCAACCTCTGCAGCAGACCTTTGCCTGCTGAACTGCCCGGGGAATCTACTGCTCAATATTTTGAATCAGATACCCAAAAAAGGGAAGACAGAAGAACAAATCTCAGCAGAAACCTTAAGGGACATTCTCCCAAAGAGAAGGAATCATTGGAGCACCCTGTGCAGCAGACCTCCGCCTGCTGAACTGCCTGTGGAATTTACAGCTCCACATTTTGAATCTGATACCCAAAAATGGGAAAACAGAGGAGCAAAACGCAGTCTCAAAACTCAACCCCACCCAGAACAAGTTTTGAAGATGAAGATAGAGGGGAACCAGGAAGCCTCATAACCTCAAGATATGAAACGATTGCATCCAAAATTAAACAACTCCAACAGGCCATGAAAGAGCTTAAAGCAGAAATAACCCACATACCCACAATGATTTCTCAGGTAAAAAACGAGTTGAAAACAATGATGGAAGAAATGCTCCATTTACACAGACGAGAAATAGACAAAAGTCTAGAAGAAAATAGGAAACAAATGGAAACCTTACAAGAGCAATTCAGGAATGAATTACCAATAATGAAACAGGTCCAAAGAGAATGCCAGGATTGGAAAACTAACGCTGAAAGCATGAAAAACCGTTTAAATGAAACCGAAGATAGAATTTCAGAACTGGAAGACAGCATGGCAGCTTATGAGCGTGAAAGGAAGAATCTCGTGATATCATCAAAGACACAAGAAAAGTCAATCCAACAGCTGCAAGATGAGGCAAAACGTACCAATATTCGAATTCTAGGAGTGTGTGAAACAGCAGGAGATCTCACAAATGACATAAAGGGAATATTTGATGAAATAATAGCAGAAAATATTCCAAACAAGCTAAAAGATACTGAAGTTCAGTTAAGCGAAGCATATAGAACACCAATGATCCATAACCCAAAGAAAAACACACAGAGGCATATAATAGTCAAGATCCCAGATATCCAGCAAAAGAACACAATATTAAAAGCTGCCAGAGAAAGGAAACAGATCACGTACAAAGGAAAGCCCATCAGAATCACAGCAGATTTCTCAACGGAAACCATGAAAGCGAGAAGAGCTTGGAGCGAGATGCTACAGATTCTAAGACAAAACAACTTCCAACCCAGATTGATGTATCCTGCAAAATTATCCCTCAAATTCAATGGAGAAATAAAATATTTCCACGACAAAGAACCACTGAAGAACTTCATGAGTGCCAAACCAGCATTGGAAAAAGCACTAAAAGATATTCTAGACAGAGAAAAAAGAGACCACAATCCCAAGAACAGGTATAGAAATAACTCCCTAAACAGAACAAATAATTAAACAGTCAGCAAAAGAAGGAAAACTTCAAGAAAATAACATGACTAGAATAAGACAACATATAACCATGATAACCATTAATGTAAATGGCCTCAACTCAAAAGTCAAAAGGAAAAGATTGGAAGACTGGATTAAGGAACAAAATCCAACGATATGCTGTATACAGGAAACACATTTTACTCAAAAAGAAATCCATAGGTTGAAAGTTAAAGGTTGGAAAACAATTCTCCATGCAACAGGCCCCCAGAAAATAGCAGGGGTAGCTATTATGTTTGCAAACAATGTAAACTTCAAACCAAAAATAATCAAAGGAGATAAACAAGGCGACTACATACTAGTTACGGGAAAGCTACAAGAGGAAGAGGTAACGATCCTAAACATTTATGCACCTAATAATGGAGCACCTAACTTTACAAGTCAAATCTTGACAGACGTAAAAAATCAAATAACTAATAACACTATTGTAATAGGGGACCTAAATACCCCTCTGACACAAAGAGATAGGTCAACCGGACAGAAACTCAGCAAAGCAATAACAGACCTGAACCAAATGTGTGAACAGAAGAACTTAGTAGATATATACAGAGTGTTTTACCCCACAGCATCAGAATACACATTTTTCTCAGCTGCACATGGGTCTTTCTCCAAAATAGACCACATTTTAGCCTATAGAGCATATCTACCTAAATGCAAAAGAATTCAAATTATCCCATGCATATTATCGGAACACAATGCAATAAAATTGGAAATTAATGACAAAGAGAACTCCAAAAACCACATAAACACGTGGAAATCAGACAACAACCTACTGAATAACCAATGGATCACACAAGAAGTTAAAGAAGAAATTAAAAATTACCTACAAATAAATGAAAACGCAAGTACAACCTATCGGAATCTGTGGGATGCAAAGAAAGCAGTCCTCAGAGGGATATTTATAGCAATGAAATCACATACAAAAAAAATAGAAAGAGAGCAAATAAATAACCTATTGATACACCTCAAATTCTTAGAAAAAGAGCAACAAGCTAAACCAAGAGCCCAAAGAAGGGAGGAGATTATAAAACTCAGGGAAGAAATTAATGCAGTTGAGATTAAGAAAACTCTACAAAAAATTAGTGAATCAAAGAGTTCGTTCTTCAAAAGAGTAAATAAAATTCATAAACCCCTAGCCAACCTTATCAAAAAAGAAGGGAAAAATCTCAAATTCATGCAATAAGGAATGAAAAAGAGGAAGTCACTACAGATCCAAAAGAAATACAAAAGATCATTGATATCTACTTTGAAAATCTGTATTCCCATAGGATAGAAAATACAGAAGAAATGGACACATTCCTAGAAAGGTATAAATTGCCAAAATTGAATCAGGAAGATGTAAAAATCCTGAACAACCCAATATCAATTAATGAGACTGAAAACGTCATTAAGAACTTACCAACAAAAAAAAGCCCAGGCCCTGATGGATTCACAGCAGAGTTCTATAAAACATTTAGAGATCTAATGCCAACACTCCTCAAACTCTTCAATGAAATTGAAAAGGAAGCAACTCTCCCCAACACATTTCTGGAGGGAAGTATTATACTGGTACCAAAACCAGAGAGAGACCCAACCAAGAAAGAGAGCTACAGGCCAATCTCGCTAATGAACATAGATGCAAAGATACTCAACAAAATACTGGCAAATAGATTACAGCGAATCATAAGGAAAATTATACACCACGACCAGGTAGGATTCATTCCAGGAATGCAGGGATGGTTCAATATTCGCAAA
>PVLD010020326.1:0-34184 GCA_004027595.1 Dinomys branickii
TCTACAACAAACCAACAGCCAACATCATACTAAATGGACATAAACTGAAAACTTTCACTTTAAAGTCAGGAACAAGACAAGGATGTCCATTGTCACCACTCCTATTCAACATAGTTCTGGAAGCACTAGCCAGAGCAATCAGACAGGAGAGAGAAATAAAAGGAATAAGGATAGGAAAGGAAGAAGTCAAACTATCACTGTTTGCAGACCACACTGCACGTCTTAATCACCAACAGGGACAGGCCCTCCCAGTCTGAGCTCCTGCCTAACTCTAAGGTGTGGAGCAGAATCCAGGTGTAGGCCTTACCAGGGCAGAAGAGTTACACTGCTCATGTGGAGTACCAGGTCGGCCTCTGTCACTGGAGAAAGGTCTGCGTCACAGTGCCAGGCAAAGGCCGTGAAACACCACGCTGCTCAGATGTTGGCACAAGTTGGCCTCCATTGCAGGAGAAAGGTCTGCCTTGCAGGGCTGGACACCGGCCGTGAAACACTGCCCGCTCAGTTGTTGGCGCAGGTTGTCCTCTGTCACTGGAGAAAGGTCTGCATTGCAGAGCTGGGACACAGGCGATGAAATGCCACCCACTGAGATGTTGGCACAGGTCCTATTTTCTTATACTTTCAAATGCACATATGTTTAGACCATTAAATTTGCCCAGTAGGGACAAGATTCAGGCCTAAGGTAGACCTTTCATAATGTGATACATGCTTAGTTACGCTTTACCAAGAACTAGCTTTTCTCCCCCAAAACAAACTGAACTACAGAGGAGTTGGAAATTATGTGGAAAATGTTCCTGTGTTCATCATTCTTGAGTAACTGATTCCTCTCCCTCTTCTACAGTTGCCCACAGGACCCTTAGATAGTCCAGAAGCAGCTCTCCTGTGTAGAGTGAAGCACAGGATTTCCACAGCCATGAGCTGTCATTCCTAACTGTGAGCATGGCCCTCAGAGAAGGGACCTCTTGGCCTTTCTGTGTTCTCTGTGCCCCCTGCCCCTCTCTAGATTCTTCTGTCCACACAGCCAGGCCCTAAAAGCTCGTCATTGTAGGACACGCCTCAGCACTTGTTTCTGTGTCACCCATCAACCGCCCCAAACTGGATGAGTGACATCTACAACCAAGGTAGTTGGACCCTTCTTGGGGAAGCACCAATCAGAAAGCCTCAGGGACATCCACTTTCCCTGCTTCTCTTTCTCCTGTCTCAGTTGCTCGCTTCCATTGATCCCATGGCAACTCTTTGGAAAACAAATGCACACCTGCTCCTCTTACTCTTCCTAGAATGCATATAGCTGCTGATGACCAAGATCTAGACTGAGGAGTTTAATAAGAAAAATAAATGTCCCACAATAGAATTATGTTAATTAACAAACTGAAAGTAGTAGAACAAAGAATTTCTTTAAATGAGCTTATAAGTAAGTAAAACATTTAATAAAGAAGACTTTTATACATTACGTAAGAAACAAAATAATAATTAAGGACCTTGTATTTAGATGATAAGCGGAATTCCCCCTTTCTTTATGAGCAGAGTGAGATGAGGACAGAGAAGCGATACATGAATACGGCAGCTGCTGCGCTGGCTTGAACCCTAGTGGTGGGATAGGCGCGAATGCAAAGTACCGGGGCTCCTCGTAGGTTGTCCAATAATGAAATACTGAATAAATACAACAGAGCTTGTTCCTCCTCACCAGACAGATACACATCTGTGCAAGTGGCCATCTGGCGGGCCTTGGTAGATGAAATTGTCATGCCTCATTGTCTGAGTTTCTGTGAGATCCCTAAGAAAACATTCACCAGCTCAATCATCCCCTAAGCTACTATTGTTGTGTGAGAATGGGATGACTCCCTGGCATCTCTCCTCTGTAGACCCTGACATTTGGTCAAGCAATGCTAATTTATTCTAAAGGCAGTGTTTAACATTGTAATTGGCAGTGTCTTGTTGAAGGTCATTTGTTTACTATTATTTAGCCCCATTCTGTCAGAAAAATAAACACACATTATTGATAATGTTAGTGAGCTCTATATTTTCTAGGTACCAAGGGAATTAAAAAGGAAAAGAAAGTATACTGAAGCCAAATAGGAAAAAATACATAGCAATTCATTAATGTTCTTTTTGGTGAGAACTGTGAATTTCTTCAGACAAGCTAATTCTAAAGGGCCAGCTTTGCCTCTTCTTCTCATAACCGTGGGTACTTATTTCACTTGCTGCTGGTTCTAATACTGAAATAATGGGATAATATAAAATTTGAGATTTTTCCAAAGAAGAATTTTCACTGTTTTCTATTAATAGCACTGCTTGCTGATATCATTCTGGCTGCTTTCCTTGATCTCAAGAGGAGAACTGCATATTAGCAAAGCCAGGAAACACAGGTTTGGAGTTTGATGCAGGCTTCTGAATGACCAGTAAATCATGATCTATCGGAATGTTATATTTAGAAGTTAAGCCCATAATAGATACTCAATAAAAATACTTTCTGACTTAGTAGGACACCATGTGAAGTAGGACAGTGTGACCTTGAAGATATGGACTTTCTAGGACTGCAGGTATAGCAATTACAACAACATGGGGATGATCAAGCCATTTATGGTAATAAAATCAAGACTTACTGAGAAATAAATCTGTGTTTCTGCTCCTTGTGCTGCAAAGAAATCTGTGTCTTTAAGACTGTATAGAGCACACTTTGTTGAGTGAATCTATAATCTATAATAGTGACTCTATAATAGAATGTTTATAATATTCTCTCTGTGGGATTCCCAGAACTAACACAACATCAACTCTGTCAGAGATTTAGAAGTGCTTTGTGGTGTAAAATTGAGAGAAATGGAACATCACCTTCGCAAGTCTGGGCAGAATCTGCAGTGAGGGGTACCCCTCATACAAAGAGCTGGGAAGAGCAGTGTGGAAGTGATTCGCGTTCAAAGCTCACCACAAATCCTGCACTTAACTAATTCATCCTGCCTCATTCAGCAGTTTCTGTGGCTCAGTCCCTCCAGGTAGAAACAGAAGTGATGCAGCGCATCTCAGATCCGCAATCCTCAGACACTTTCGCAGCTGTGAACAGGATGGGAAAGGGAGGGAATCTATCCATTTCCTTAGTATTCCTGGCTTGTTGCTAATGTTCTAAAACCATTTCAGTGCAAACTAGAGCACATAATAGGCTTCGAGTTAAGGCATTCTCCACCCAGCAGTTCTTAAATCCGGCATTTAGTTTCATGGCAAGAATTGAGCCTGACAGTGATGTCGCAGAGTGATGCCTGCATCGGGCTGAATTCATTACCTTCTCCACACCCTAAAGAGAGAAGGACCGGGTCAGAAACTTGAGAGATGGCAGTTGTGACGGAGCTGTCTTCTGGTGTGAAGTATAGTCATATTGGCCTGTCTCGATTGATATTTCTCTGTAGACAGATACCCCACTTTTAGAATATTCTGGAACAGAAACTGTGTGTCACAGGGTATTACATGAGAGTGGGCACGCATTGTCAGAGGACTATGGTGAATACCACCACTAAGTGTCTGAAATAATGCCCATGCTGGTACCCTCTATCCCTTTGTCTTAGCTACTTCCCCATTCATACACACACATGTGTGTTATATACGTACGCCTGGATCTTATATAGAACTGTGTACAGTTTACTGTTCCTCCCCAACAGTAAAGTGTAAGCTTCCAGGACAGGGAGTTTTTCTGCTGTACCCTGTTGTCTAGAACAGTACCTAATATGTATAAGCACTTAAAACATCTGTTGAATGGAGAAATTAAATCATCTAGTTTTTCTAAATCCTAGCCTAGGTGTTCTGTTTGTTTTCCTTTTGTATGTATCATTTTAAATTATTTCGCTGGTTTTTCTGCTCTAGAAGCATGCACTGGAATGCAGTGGCATAGTCTGCCAATACGGCCCTGGCGCAGTAACCCCACGATGGGCTCCTCCTCCCTTTACCTCCTCTGGGTAGCAGCCATAGCTCCTGTGCTTCAGCTGCCTCCTACTTTAGACAGATTGAATCATCATGATGTCTTGTTCTTGCTCCTTGTCTTGGCTGAGGGGCCCCCTCTTGATTTTTAATTTATCTTTCTACCCTGGTTTTCCTAAAGACTTCCCAATTTGGGATATTTTCTATAACTACTTAACCATTAATGAAATTCAGCCTTGTGCAGTAAGAACATGAACACTGAATTCAAGCAAATCTGGGTTTAAATCCTCCTGTCAGCACTTACCAGTCGCTGCCCTTGGGCAAGTTACTTAATTTCACCACCATTCAGTTCCCTCGTCTGTAAAAATGAGTTAATGATAATATCCAGCACAAGTAGTGTCATAAAGGAAGCATTCCATATGCATTTTTTAACTAGTAATTTGTGTCTAGACATACCTCCCCGGCTTTACCATGTACAGAGTCTCTGGACCTGTCTGTGACAGGCCCTGTGGAATTTAAAAGTTCAGAATCATCGCAGAAAGGCTGAGTCACACCATCTGCTTGTCACCTCTCACCACATCCTGTAACCGAGGGGAGTCTGCCTGGAGATTGTATAGGACTTCAACTTTCAAAAAATACTTGATATCACGAAAAACTGGTATCATAGGAATGCTGATATTCATTTAGCAAATAGTGATATTTTAAAATACCGATTTCTACTATTGCCATTATTTTTTTAAAGTATTTAATGCCCACTAACTAGAATAGATTTCTAGTTGAAATACAGAATTAACAGTCATTCTAAAAAAACATATCTAGCTACTGAGCAGTGCCATCTGTGGATTCCTACCTTTCCCAGTGCACCGTCTTGGTTTTTCTCCTTTCAGTGGAAACCTCTGAAAACTTAATAAAGGCAAACAGTCATTCACAAGCTGGCCTTTGGACCTTTCTCTATCAGCATGTGCTATCTCAAGCTATCTCTTAAAAATACTGAAGGGAATATTTTGTAACCTCCTCTGAGCACTCTTTCTGATGGTCAGTTCTACTGTGTCAGAAATTTTAATTGCATATGAGGCCTTCTGACCTGTGTATTATAACTGGTGACTTGTTTTAATATATTTTAATATCTTCTCCCTGTCACTCAAATATCAGACGCTTCATTTATGTACTCTGCATAGAATTGGGTCATCCAGGCCATCCTGAATATTCTAGATAAAATTCATCCACACACCAGAGATTTTTTTCTCTCTCATACAGATGATAAGACTTTGCATCCATCAGCTTGATTTACCCATAACCCCCTTACCTCAGAACATCTTGAAGAGATGACATAACCAGATTTTAAAGGTTAAATAATGCAAGAGATAATAACTATGCAAACAACGGTATAAAGAGTGTCACAAGACAGTATATTATTAATTGCCAAATTAGTGGCATTCAAATCCATGTTTTAGTAACTTAGAATTAGTGAGTGATCACTGTTGCCTTGAAGGTCTGTGTTAAATTGTTCAGGAGATAGAGTGTTGCTTCCTTCACTCCATTTCTTATACGGGCTCTCTGTTTCTGTTCCAGTGCTCTAGTTCTTGCCTAACTGCTGTCATTAGTGGAAGTCTTTCTGACCACTACTCCAATATTTCCCCTTTGTTACCGTCTTTAGTCCTCCAAATTCTCTGGAGCAGACATCTGTGCTTCTTATGTGCACCCAAAGCAATGCTTTTTTTTTTTGGTTCTTCTTTTAAGTACCATCTTAATGCTTGCTGTATCTGCCTGTCACTAACTTTTCACAGACTCCTGGTTGTTGGCTTTTCTGAAGAGTCTTTGCTACTGGCTTTATGTTTTCATAAAGATGCGGCCTCTCTTCTTCCTGCACTGAATGAACACTCCTCCACAAGTCAAGCCCCATCTCTTAGCCATCATTCATACTTCTCCACCCTGCTGCCACATCTATTCCCATCCCACTATCTAATGATGCTGTTTAGTTGCTATTTTGCTGATTATTTTTGAGCTAAACTGCAATTCTTAGCACTGGCATAAAACTAACACTTAAATCCTAAAGACTCCTAAACTATGTAATTTGATTTCAATGATAATCACAGAATCAATGATAACCAGAGAGAAAAATGATGATACTAGAAACTGACGCTTTAAAAACATCATTGTTCGGTGGAATAAAAATGGAAGTCCTATGAAGCAGACTTTGCCACAAGCAGTAGCAACACTGTCTTTTGAAGTGTTGTTAGCCCATGCAAACCGCACATTTGACAGTTCCTACGTTAGCAGGCACGGGGGACATTTGGGTGGGAAAGCTATGTGGTTCAACTTTTACAAAGTAAGGTTTAATTTTAACTACTAGAGTAACCCCTGAGGGGTGGAACTGGAAAGTCTATGAATCATTAGGCCTGGAGAGTAATGTCTAGGTGATGAATACTGAGTTTAACTAAATTAAATAATCAACCAATGAAATGATGTCTATGACTACACTCTGTGAACTCAGAGCTTTACACAACTAAGTCAGCACAACTACAGTCCTGTAGCTGATTAAATTCCACTGATGTTTCCATTAGGTTCTTAGTGTTATTGAACAAATAATGAAAACAATAGAAAGAAAGAGGTGCATCTGAGGATAGATCCTGGCCTGTTTCTGACCCACTGAAAACTTTGCCTTTCTAGGATTTTACATTCTTTCCTTAAAAAAATAGAACTCTTCTCTCTGGTTTCAAAAATTTACTGTATCAACTACAGCTAATTTTCAGTCTTTTTAATTCAGTGTATTCAAGAAAAACCTATTAAGTATTCACAGTTCTTTCTCTCTTCAAATCCTTGGTCCAGTATCACTTCTGTTTATTTGTTATTTATTTGACCATCACCCATTATATCCTCTCGCCAGTGCAGTGATAAATAATATAACTGTGGTGTGCAGACATTTTGTTTCAGTAATGACAATTTAATAATATCATAATACTAGTAATTCCTTATTTTGTTGTATAAGATATGTCAACTGTACAAGTGGCTATTCTTTCTCATTTCAAAAAATTAGTATTTCAGTGAGACAAGTGACCAAGTTTATGTCTATATAACTTCAACATTAGGTTCATCATCTGTAGCTAAAGAATTTCAATTTAGAGATTAAAAATAAAATAAAATAAAATGAATTTATTTGCTAGTATTTATATGCAAAGATATGTTCTTTAAAATAAGAAATAAATGCCATACAGCTTTCAAATTCGTGAATAACTACTCCCAGGTGATGGTTGTCATAAATGTAAATAAAATGGAAAAAAACACTTCGGTACATAAATAACTCAAGAGCAGACAAATGAAAAGTGAACAATTGAGCTTTGCATCTAAATGTTTTGTTTGAACACTGATAAACATACACATTCTAAATGTATGGAACATGTAGACTGTTGTAATTATCCACCTAAAATATCAGAGTCGATTGATTTCTTCTAGCTTTTATTTGAAGGTAATCAGCTGGCCCTGGACATAATCAGTGAACAATTTACAAGGAAATTAAATCATTCTTTTGAACCATGTGCACATTCTTAATAACTATTCCTGGTTAAGCAGTGTTAGAAAGAGACTCAGACTTACCCTGTGTCCCCATCTTTTCCAAGCGACCTTAGGCAAATGCTTTCTCGTTTACATGTCCATTCCTCCGTGAATCCAGTCTTTAATGAGTGTAATCTTGTTAAAACCTAAATTGAATTTGTCACTACTCTGCCCAAAACCCTCTAGTAACTTTGAACGGAAGTAAAAACAAAACAAAACAGTGTTTAAAATAGCTTTTGGCCAGTTGAGGTAGCACACACCTGTAATCTCAGCACTTGGGAGGCTAAGGATTGCCGCAAGTTCAAGGCCAGCCTGAGCTACAAAGTGAGCTCAAGACCAACTTGAACTGCATAGTGAGACCCTGTCTCAAAAAGACTAAACAAATGAACAAACAGCCTTCCACCTTTCTCTTCTTGCTCCCCCCTTTGCTCCCTCCATCTTTGCCAGCCTGGCCTCCAGTGCAGCATGAGCACACCCTGTTCTTTTCCCTCACTATCCACAAGTGTGGTTCACTTGCATCCTCCCTTGCTTATCTGTCACCTTCCCGATGAGGCAATCCTCGTGAAACACTCCTTATAATCAACCTTGCTTAATTTTTGTGATTTAAAAATCATCAAACATGCTGCTTATTTTACTGACTCTGATAATTTTGTGTTAACTTGACTTGCCCATAGGATGCCCAGTTGGGTGGTAAATTTTTATTCCTGGGGGTGCCTGTGAGAGTGTTTCTGCAAGAAAACATCTGAATGAAGACTGAATAAAAATGATCTCACATCACCAGTTTGGATGAGCATCAGCCAATCCATGGAAGGCCCAAGTAGAAGAAAAAGACAGAGGAATGGAGAATTCTTTCATTTCTTGAGCTGGGACATCCATTTGCTCCTGGTACCTAACAATGGAACTTGTAGTTCTTGGACCTTGAGGCTCCAGACTTATTCTAGTATAATCCTTCCTATCCACTTTCTGGTTCCCAGGTCTTTAGAATCATTGGCTCCTTCATCCTCAGGTCTTTGCACTAAATTACACAACCATGTACCAGGTTCTCTAACCTGAAAATGGCAAATGGTGGAATGTCTCACTTTGTATGAACACATAAGCCAAATCTTATAATCTTTCTCTTCTTATACATCTATCTATTTCATACTGGTTCTGTTTTTGTGGGTAGTCCTAATTTACTAGCTGTTTTTGAGTCTCCTCTCCTAGAATAAAAAGCCCACAAGGGCATGAATTTTTGCTTTGTTCACAATTGTATTTCTAGTATCTAGACATACACCTCATACCAAAAACAAAAGAAACTGAAAACTATTTTTGGAATCAATCATCCCATGTTTCTTGAGCTCATATATCAGAGGATCCAGATGTGAAAATAGCTTTGCTCCTGAAGGTGGGGGGGTCACAATCTTCAAATGAGCCAATCTCTACCAAGTCAACTGGGGTAAGATGGGTAAGAGGATAAATACAAGGAAGGTTTGTTGCGTGAAAGTTAGAGGTCTGAACTCTTCTAGAGGAGAGAGGAAAAGGCTTCACAAAGAAAGGGCTATCTAGCTGAGTTATCTAGAATTTCATCAGTTGGATGAAGCAAGAGATACTAAGTAGAGAAAAAGTTCATATATAAGGGCATTTCTTATGTTAGAGTTTTACAAATTGAAAGAAGCAAGATATATGGAAATGCCTTGTAAATAAATGCAATAATGGGATATATCACTGTTTGCTGGTATTAATTTTTCTTTTCTCATTCATATCATCTACAAATTTCATGATGGAGCTTTATGACAAAAGAAAATGATATGGATTCAAATTTTATCAGACTAGATGATCAAAATTGATATACTCAGATTGGCCAAAGAATGTATGAAATCTTTAGCATGCCTAAGCATTTTAAAAGCGTGTTTTTCAGTAATTAAAAGCTGTTATCTCTAATTTCTCAGGCTGAGTACAAATTAAATAGGACATTCTGAAAAAAATTTGTCTTAAAATAAGCCATGCTGTATTTCTCAAGTGTACAAATTGTTAATTAGAGTTGGGAAGTTGAACAGAAGGGGCTTAAAAAAAGACTTTCAATTTCAAATTAAAACTGAAAATGGTCCATGTTTGGCACTGGGATTAATAAAGAGCTTAGAATTGTGGGAACTAAAACTGAAGGTGAGCATTTATGAAATATTTTTAAATTTTTGATTTAACTTTTTATATTTATTGAGTGAAATTTATGTTTTGCCTTTTATTTTGGTAGGAATTTTTGAATATATTTTAAAACAAAAATATCTTTAATATAAGAAATCAGTTTTATATTTTTATGTTTACTTCAAACTCTGCATACTCTGACATAAATTGCACTTTGTTCTTCCAAAACTTAGGTGAAGGGAAAACAAATTATTTTCTGAAGTCCAGTTATGGTGCATCATCTGTTTTTATGTGCCTGAAAAAGTGAACAATTTTATTTTGTTAAATACTTCCAGGTAAGAAGTTAAAAGAGCAGTATTATTGTGGCACATAAAACTCACATGAAGTTCTTATTTTAATGTCTACAAATAAAGCTTTATTTCAACAGCCATACTCATTTGTTCATATGATAATTATGATGGCTTCACACTGCATGCAGCAGAGTTAAGCAGAGAATATTTACTGTACGTCTTTTGTAGAAATTTTACTGACCCCTGTTTTAACTCATTACTGTCAACAGGACTCAGATTACATGAGAATCTTGGCTATCATATCATGGTATACATGAAAGAAAATAATGTATTATAAATATGTTATTTATTACATTATTATATTACTTATTATTTTATATTGTTATAAATAAATAATTTATCAATTGCGTATTTCTTAATTTCGTCTTTAAATTTTTTAAATATTTGGAAAAGGTTATATTTCATATACTGAAAATTGAAGGAAGGAGGGTATAGGGATGTGCTATATGCACTTATTTGTATTCTTTTGTACTGAAGCCAAGCTTACTGTAATTCTCTAAATATCTTCTATAAGCCTTTTTTAAATTTTCATTTTAATTGTAAATGAACAGATTGTAATTGTATATATTTGTGTTGTCAGAGTGATATTCTGATTGATGACTACAATATAGAATAATTAAATCAGCTAATTAGTATCCTCATCACCTTAAATACATATCAATTTGGAGGTAAAAGCTTTTAAAATTTATTTTCTTAAAGATTTTGACATTTAGCTAGGTGTGGTGGTGCACGTCTGTAATCCCAGCACTCAGGAGGCTGAGGCAGGAGGACTGTTGCGAGTTCAAGACCAGCCTGGGTTACACAGTGAGCTCAAGGCCAACCTGAACTGCACAGCGAGACCCTGTCTCAAAAAGACAAAAATAATAAGCAAAGATTTTGACATTTAGAGTACTTTATCATTTCTTAAATATTATGGGCAAAGTAGCTCAAAAAATGCCTTATTTCTTTTGTCTAATCAAGTTTTTGTACCCTTTGGTCCTCATCTCCCCATTACCCCAACCCTGGTAACCACTGACTGCTCTGTTCTCTGCTTCTTTGAGTTAGTTCTAGGTTCTGCATTGAGAACATGAACATACGTAGCACTTTATGCCTGGCTTATTTCATACAACACAAAGTTCTCCAATTCCATAAATGTTGTCACAGGTAACACATATTTTAAAGTCTGAGTAGTATCCCACGGTGCATACACAGTGAAGTTTCTTCCAGTCCTGCATCAATAGACACATAGGAAAAGGAAATCTCGTCTCGGTTATCGGGAATAACAGAGCAGTGAACACGGGAGGGCAGGCATCTTTTCAACTTCAGATCTTCCGGGTCAATATTCAGTAACAAGATTGCTGGATGACGTGGTGATTCTTTTCAGTTTTTAAGGAATCTATGTACAGCTCCCATAGTGGCTTTACTAGTTTACATTTCCACCACTCTATTTTTCAAATGTATTATTCTTCTAAATGTTACTAGCTTACTAACAGAACGTATTAAAATCTGTGCATTCATTTTAGATGTTTGATATTTTGAGTGCATCTTTACCAATGGGAAGGGAATAATGTGTTTCATTCGGCAGTTGGTATGATTTATAACTTGAAGTCTTCAGACAAAATTGTATGTGGGGGCCGCTTTTGTACTCTTGCGCAGAGCTCTGCACGTTGGGGGACACAGAGGTTGAAAGAAGAGCAAACAGCGAAAGTAGGAAGGGTGGAGAAGGTGAGCAGAGTGATCACTGCATACAAAGGACAATTTAAAAAGAAAAAGGAAGTGAGCAAGTTAGAGTCAAAGAAACGTGCATATCTCTGTGCCCTGTGGCAATCTGTGGACTCTGAAAAGTAGATTCATTACAAGAAAGTGGTTTTTCTTTCAAAATCTCAAAGAAGCAGGTTGAGGCATGGTAAGATTACTAGTCATACTGTCACCTGATGATGAAACTGGCTAAACCTGTACAACAAAGAATTATTAAAAATCCAGAGTTAAAGGTTTAATTTCACAATTATCTAACATTACCTTACAGGGAAAGCTTAACCCTGTTGTATGAAAAATGAATTACTAAATATTGCTTATGTCTGAGACTCATTTATGCAATATTAATTAACTATTTGGTTTGGAACTGCAGACTAATGAATACAAATGTGTGGTCCAATCTGGAGGCTACTAGGTACATATGTCTATTGTGTACTCCAATGTGGATGGCCTAATATGACCTGTGATCTAAGTATAAAATACACATCAGATTCTAAAGATCTAGCATCAAAGAAAAGAAAGTAGAAATTTTTGTCATAAACTGTAAGCTTTTTATAGTGATTATATCTTTTTTTTCTTTTAACCATTGATAGATTTTTCTTATGTAAGAACCCTTATGTTGTAGCTACTGCTGGAACTTGAGTCCTCTGGACCTCTGAGACTCTGGTGTGGGTTTTCACAAGATGGTTGGTGAATTCCTGATAGGGACATTTGGTGAACACAGTCTTTTTCCAAAGGTCAGGAGTCAGGCAGCTGCAGGTCTTGGATATGGCACCAAAGGTGGCATTAGCAAAGCGGCCCAAAGTAGCAGCGCAGCCCCTGGCAGAGGTGTGGCCGTCATCAGTACCAACCATTATCAGCAGCTTCTTGGGCACAGGGGCTGAGACGATGCCAGTGCTCTGGGGCGGGGATCAGACGCACCAACACAGAGCCACAGGGGCCCGTCACCTTGCAGGGACAGTGTGGGGCTTGCCGATCTCGTTCCCCCAGTAGCCTCTCCACACTGGGACAATGGAGAGCTTGGCCAGGATGATGGCCCCACGGATGGCAGTGGCTACCTCCTTGGAGCACTTTACACCCAGACCTACATGACCGCTGTAGTCCGCAATGGCAACAAATGCCTTGAACCTGGTCCGCTGGCCAGCACGAGTCTGCTTCTGCCCAGGCGTGATCTTTAGAACTTCATCCTTGAGGGATATGCCCAGGAAAAAGTCAATAATCTCAGACTCCTTAATAGGTAAGGAGAAGAGATAAATTTCCTCAAGAGACTTGATCTTCATGTCCTTGACCAGCCGGCCCAGCTTGGTGACAGGAACCCACTCCTTGTCCTTGGCCTTTGACGGCCTGCCGCAAGCCCCGCGACCTCGGTCCCGGCCCCTGCCACGCCCGCGCCCGCACCCGCGGCCTCTAAGACCACTGCCGAAGCCTCCGCGGAAGCCGCCACGGCCTCCCATGCCTGGGCACCCGGGGCCTCCGGGCCCTCCCCCTGCACCGGCGTCATCCGCCATTTCGTGTTTTCCCGAGGCAGAAGTACAGTGGTTATATATTGAAAGTGTAAATTTTTATTTTTTTCTGAAAGCATAATATTTTAGATTATTTAATATTAATGCACTGTATTAAGGTTATATGTTATTAAAATTAATTTTACATGTTTCTATGTACCTTTTATAATGTGGCTCCTGAAACATTTCAAGACACACATGGCTACTATTATATTTCCACTGGAAGCCTGGAATGGAAGGGAGAATACGTGTCCCAAAGAACTCACGTTTTAGGCAGACCAATAAGTAAAGTAACCCTGGTACATGATAGCCATGTAAACGTGGGCTACTCTGGCAGCATCCAGGCAAGATGCCTAGAAGGGCCCGGTGAGGATCAACAGAGCCTGTAGTAAGAGGGGATGTGTGGGCTGAATCTTCAAGGATGGACAGGAGAAAACTGTATGCCAGGTGGAACATATTCTATGCAGAAAATACAGCAATTATTCTGGCTGGGAAACTATCGACAGTTTGGTGTATTTAAATCTGGGGTGAGTTTGTGCTAATGGAGGAAATAAGATAAAAACATAGGCAGAGAGCATTGATGCAAGACTTTGAAAGGCGGGCGTTAAAGAAAGCTAAGAGGAAAATTAAGAACGTGCCATCTTCCAAAAATACTGAAGAAGCACTTACACACTTTGGAATAAACCTTATCTTCAAATAGCCTAATGTGACTTCAAGAAATTATACTGATTGTTCCCTAAACTTCTCCCATGTATCAACTGACTTAGGATGAGTCAGTCAAAAAAGGGTATGAGGGATATTGTTGTGTAATGCACAAAAATATACATATTGCCTAGAAAGATGCTGAAAAGCAAAAAGGCTCTGTTCAGCACCAAATGCTTTCTAAGAGGATTCAAAATCTCTTAAGGGGCTTGTAATGCACTAATTGTTTGTGCAAAAAGGAAGCAATATTCCACCATCCTATGTGCAGCTTTACTCGGTCTTTATGAGTAAGAGACAAATGAACAAAATACCAAAATTTTTAAAGAACGGTTCTGTGCCAGATCTTCACTGAAGTGGGTCAGCTTGGCATGATCACTGCTCAGCTTCTGCCTACAAAGGTCCTGCTGGGCACTAATTTCCCCCACCCACCCAAATTCAGCTTCTCCCCTCAGCCAGGAACCAATTTATTAGTATGTAAGGTGTCGGGAGCTGCTGAAGCTGGAAAGCAATTACATGTGCAGGACAAAGCCAATATGAGAACACGGGAGCCCCGAGAGCTCGCGAGCTCCTCAAAGCAGGTAAACAAGCTATTGTAGCTTGTTACCTGATTGCTGGGCAGCGAGATGGAAATTAACTAACCTCTTGAGAGTATAAATAAATGCTCTACTGTTCTTGGGTAGTTCCCCTTCTCCGCTCGGGAGAAAGGAGCCCAGCCTTTTGTCTCTTGTCTTTTTTTTTTCCCCTCATTTTTACTGCCGTTCCTTCCTGGGGTACAGTAAGAACACAACGGATCCCTACAGCAAGGGACACCCTAAGAACCTTTATGGAGCACATTGACTTTATCACTTCATGTTCTTTCTTTGGCACTCAGTGCTTGGCAATGAAGTCTTAAAAAAGCACCAGAATCTTATTATCTTCTGAGTGGACTCCTGCCATTCTTTTTACCTATCAAAGATCTGTGCTTTGTATTCTTGGCTGGACTTTCTTCCACTGTAAGCCTTTCTGTGCCGGTCTTCCTCTAGCAAGCATGTAACGGTTCAACAACAGATACTACCTCTAAGCCAGTGCATTACAGTTTATGAGCCTGACTACCTACTATCTCTGCATTCAAGGCTCCAATATTAGACTACATATTGGAAATGCTTACTGAGAAGAAGAGTATACTTTTTAAGAAGTCAGAAGAGTACATGGATTCCAGTGAAAAGGTTTCTGTGACACTGTTACAGTTTTTGGGTGTGGTATCTGGTTAATTTCATGAGCTTGGACTTTCCCTTCACAA
Organism: Dinomys branickii; assembly: GCA_004027595.1. Taxonomy (NCBI): domain Eukaryota; kingdom Metazoa; phylum Chordata; class Mammalia; order Rodentia; family Dinomyidae; genus Dinomys; species Dinomys branickii. Next base: position 15,141 of record PVLD010020326.1, read on the forward strand.
GCTAACTCCCTTGTAGTATACCAAAGCTGAATCTCCAGAAGCAGATGAACTCTTCGGTTTTCACTTTATTCTTTCATAATCCCTTAGTTCCTCTGAACCAAAAAAGAAATCTCAATTGCTTGGGGATGAGGTAAATTAATGAACTGTTAGCTAGACATTGGAAAATGGAATGCATAGTTCTGAAAGCTGAGCAGTCATGCTAACACGAATAGCCCTATCTCTACACACACCCATTCCTCTCCCGATTTCCATTCAAGACCAGCTGGACAGCTGTAGCCTGGCCCCCAAGGGCCCCGTGTCTGATTTTGCTCCTTAATCATCAAAGATCAGAATGACTGGATCATTTTCTTCCAGTGCTTTCTTCTTGGCCATACCTGGGTTTCACAGGTTTTCTCCAGCCAAGGACTGGATCAACTTTCCTGTTTCATTTACAGATAATCTGTTGTAGCCTACAGACCAGTGTCCTATAAACATCAAGGGAAATATAGTTAAAGCGGAAGAAAAGGCAATCAAGAATCTGCTTTGTTCAGACTTGGGCTGTTCTTTGGCTCTTTCAGTCATCAGTTTTGGTAGTCATTTGAGATGCTTTGTGACTAGACTTCAGGAAGCGACTGGTTTTTATGTAATGAGAGAAGGCTACCACTCTTTGAGATAATGGATCATTTATATTGGAGTGATTGTTTTCATTGATAACTGAATAAAGAAATTACTTTTGTATTTTTAGCCTTTCATTGTCCTGCACTATTTAATCACCTTTTTGAATGGTACATTATTAACAAGCCTGTTTCCTAGGTGAATTCGTACTGTTTTGTAATTATAAACAGAGAAAAGGGTACGGGAACCCCAGAAAGCAGAGTGATAGGAGAGACCATAGCCATCTGTCCTCAGCGAGGATCCTGCCCAGGCACTATTGGCAGTGATCGGGATCAGGAAGCGTCTGTGAGGAAAGCATCACTGACTCCCCTTTGAAAACATCCTCACATCAGTGAAAACTTCTCAAATACAAAGGCACTTTATTAGGTGAAAACATTCCTCTAGGTTAAAAAGCATTGCCTATAGCATCCTTATGCATCTAGCATCGCTTCTCAGCCTTTTGGCTAAGATCAAGTGTATCTTACGCATCTAGCTTCTTACTGCCCTGGAAGGAGCAGCTCAGGCAGTGTGGAAGGCCCATCTCAGTGTTTTCAGGGCATCAGTTACTCACTGGGTAGAGCAGGGCATTTGTGCAGATGTGGAACGTCAGACAGTCAGTTCAGCCATAATAAGGTAGTATGTAGAGGTTTCTGGACAATAAAAATAATTTATTCATAGGGCTGCATGGTTGATTTTCAAGGATCTTTTCCCGGAAATATAACATCAAACAGATTATTGACTCCTGGGTTGTTCTAGTTTTTGTCGTGAGATTGTTTTAAAATTTCAAAATATTTGGAGGCTAGTGTATCTCATCTCTGACCAAATTGATGAGAAAGCTTTCTAAGGAGGAAGAGGTCATAAATCTGCATCTTTCTGTTGCATGATTGTGTAAATTGGTGTCTGGTCCTAGGCCCACGGCCCTCTTGTTTTTATGTGTGACTTGCGCTGTATACTTTGAACTCCTGATCCACACCCACAGAAAACTGAGCTCCCTCAGGCAAAAAAAATAGCAGGTAATTGAAAGCAAAACTGTTAGCTGGATCTGTTCACTATCATCTGTCATTATCACCTAGACCCAGCCTCTCATGAAGCCTTTGTAGCTGAGAAGTTGGCCTCTGAAGTCATCGGAGCAATTAATAATGTCTACACCTAAATCAGAATTCCTGCTGTGGCTCTTGCTGGTAATATAAGATTCTTCCTGTTTCTTTCATAAATTAGTTGATAACTGTCTCTGCTTCTGTTTGAGTGAAAGGATTTTAATTATACAATGCACAGGAGCACAAAGCTTCATCTCTTGGGCAGCAGACAAAGGAGACTCATGATAAAAGCACATTAAACCTTCATTGAGGTTGTTTACACATTTGTAAGAGCGGCTGCTGTGTCTCTGATAGCAGCGACAATAAATCAAACCTTAGGATGTTCTTTTCATTAGCCAATGATTTTATAGCCTGTGGTGGCTTTTTAACTATCCATGTGTAAAATGAAGTGATATAATTTGTAATTACTGGAAATAACTAGTTTTAATTCCCCCAACAGGTACTTAGGACTTTCATTTGGTTTAGAAGATTCAAATCATGCATTGAGAGTCCCCTTTTAGAAGGCACAACTTACTGTGTGTGCTGGGAACATCCATGGGCTTTTTCTTCGGGCTTTTGCTGGAGGTTACTGTATGAGTCACTCTTTTTTCTCTGAGACAAAATACCTGACCTCTAAAACTTCAAGGAGGAGAGCTTTGCTCTGCCTCTTGTTTTCATGGGGTTGAGTCCTTGGTGGGCTGATTCCAAACCAGAAACAGTATGGTGGAAGGGCTTAGCACAGGAAAAATGCTCACCTCGTGGAAGCCAGGAAGCCGAGAGGGGAGGCGTGGTCAAGAACACACCCTTCCAAGTCGTGTCCTCCATGACCCACCTCCAACTGGGCCCCAACACCTAATGGCTACAGTGAATTAATCAACCAATGGGTCTGTTCACTATCAATCCACCAATGAGAGTACAGCTTCTCATGATCCAATACCTTCAAAAAGCCTCTCATCTAAACATGTGAGACTTTTAGAGAACATTATATATGTAAACCTTAAATGACTGTACTGCTCTGAGAATATGAACATCTTGGTAGGAGTGTTGATCACAAGCAGATGGCAAAAATAAAAGTGTCTGTCTCTTGCAGAAACAGTGGAGTGGGGGGAAGTGATTGGTCAGTATCTTACACCTTTAGAAGTGTAGAGGAAGAAAGCAGGGTAAGCAAGGGCCGTCTGCGTCTCATCCTGTAGCTCCACTGCAAACCAGCTGCGGACCTGCTCTTGTCACTTAACGTCTCCCAGCCCGCTTCATCATCTACGAAACTCCAGCTGCAGTATCTGCTCTGATCAGATGGGTGAGATACCTGTGACAGTGCTGTGCACAGTTTCTGCTTCAGGGAATCTAGACTCCTACATTTGTTGTCTCATCTGTACCTTGGCCAGATAGTGTCCTGACTTTTTCTGTTCTCTTCCAAGAAAACTCCATGGCAAATCAAGAATGGTGTGGTCTCCTTGAGGATCTCAAATATCTTCTTGTAGCAGCAGTGACAGCCCTAGATGGAGGCCTAGGATGTTGATTTAATTTGAACTCAGACCCCCATCTAACAGTCGACATTAGAGAAAATATGACAGAAAAGGAAATTTTAAAACTATATTGAGTTTGAAATGCTGAGTCAAGTAGCTTTGAGTATCATAGATTTTGGGAAATATTTGTGAGGTTGCTTCACACACACACACACACACACACACACACACACACACACACCGGGTGGCATGGCAGAGGGGCATCACAGGAGAAAAAGTTCATAGCAGACAGAAGGCAGCAAAAGCAGCAAGCAGCAAGCAACAAGTGACCCTCTTTCTATCCCTTGTACCTTATTCAGGGTGCCCACCATGAGGGTGAGTAGCACTCACACCCAGGGTGGGCACCTTTAATCCTACCGTCACACCATGAGCCAATCCCAGCATCACATCCTTTATTTCAGCATCACACACCCTAAATCCAGTCACCTCTGGAGAGCCCCACCTGTGACCCACATGAGGCTTTTTGGGCGACATCTAGATATGAGCCATAACAAAATTAGCATGAAACTTTATTTACTATAGGCGTGCTTTTCCCAAAATTCTTTCACTATTTTTTTAGGCCAGAAAACTTGGATTCATTTTTGCTGCCTTTGTCTCACACTCCATAGCTAATACATGCAAAAACCTTTTTATATCAAAATTATGAATACTTCTTCCCACATTCACAGTTATATGCTTGTCTTAGCCACCATCGTTTTTGGTAGATTTCTATAACAGGCTCCAAACTGGCCTCTTGTTTCATCTTAGCCCCTCTTGTCTATTCTTAACACAGTAGCAAGAATGACCCTTTAAAACTGCACTCAACAATTTACTCCTCTGATTTCAACTTCCCACTGGCTCTTCATCTCTCAAAGCAAAACTCACATGCACTCCCTGACCTTGCTCCTCTCCTTTATTACTGCTTCTATCTCCAATCTTCTTACTTCCTGCTTCACCCATGTGCTCGTTGTTGTTCTTTGAGCACCCTAGGAACCTTCACCTTAGGACCTCTGCATTTGTGGACTCTTCTGCCTGGAAGAGTCTTCCCCAAGTATCTGCTTAGCTAATGACCTCATCTCTTTTCAGCTTGGGATCAGATTTCACTCAACAATTTACATATTATAACCTGCCCCCTTGCCCTTCTCTAGTATCTCTTTTTTACACAGCAAGCACCAATTTATATATTATATCCATCATCTGCCTCTCCCTGCTAGGATTTAGGTTACCTGAGAGTAATCGCCTAAGTTTTATTTACTGTTCTATCTCAAGGGCCTAGAGAAGTGTAATCCTTGCAACAATTCTACGGTATTTTTCATCATGGCATGTTAAAACAAAAATTTCCTCTATGAAACTGATGAAATGTTCAAATATTTATAATATTAAGTTTTAACAAGGTTGGGAAATATGGTCATCCCTTTGACTATATTTTAGTAGGAATATGGTAAGCACATTCTATAGGGTAGTTGGGCTGTTTGATCTCTTTTAAAGACATCATGCCTTTTGAAGGAGTAAATGCATTTGTAGAAAACTCTTCTGTGTAAATACCAGCACCTATGCATTAAATACATACATAAGGGATCAGTGAAACATTTTTCTAATAGGAAAAAAATGGAACAATGTAAATGTCTCCATACTGTTCATAAACCAAGAGTAGCAGTAGGAAGTTTCATTAATTTCTTGTTTAAATTGTTCAGAAAAATTATCCAAGACTTGGAAATGGCCAAAAGAGCCTTGGGTCAGATTTCACTCAACCAGAAAAGATTACTGGGAGTTCTTTCAATGGATTACAGGTATTATTTAGTGGGACCTGTGGATTATCTTATTTTATAAGGTATCTTCATGTTCCTATTAAATAAGTCACTTGTTATCTCTGAAAGGCTAGAAGTTAAACTCTAGAAAATGAATGTTAATGCAAATGATTCCTGTCTATAGAAATGCAAGGAAACTATTATTATGTACCACAGAAATACCATTGACTTCTACTCTATAGAAAACTATAACTTCAGAGATACATTTTTGTGTCTTTTTTGACACAGGGTCTCACTTCACAGTTCAGGCGGGTAATGAACTCACTTTGTAGCATAGGCTGGCCTCGAACTCACAACAGTCCTCCTGCCTCAGCTTCCTGAGTGCTGGGATTACAGGCATGTGCCACCACACCTGGCCAACCTCGGAGATATTACGTTTGATTTCCCTCTGTAATTTTGCACTTGTTAACAAATTCATTTCATTACTGATCACTCATACTTATATGTATATACACAACACAGCATATGTATCATATATATGTGAGTCATTCATATGACTTATCTATATGTGTATGTACCATGTATATGTATGATCAAACATAGATATGATTGATATGTGTATATATTGCCATATAATTTATGAGTTGGAACTATTTCATATGATCATTTTATATATTCATGAAAGAAGTGTACTTTTTTGAAAATTATATATCAGCATAATATTATAGTAGTTGCTTTTTATAAGACCAGAAGTTTTTTACTGCATGTCTGCTATGACCTAAACCATCTGTTTCCTATTCAAAATAGGAATGAACATTATGATACCCCAGACAAGAATAAAATTTTATTTAGTGATATTGTTATATTTTCTTTTGGGACAATACTGTTGTGTATGAAAAAAAGGTGAACTAGAAAATGATTCCTGGCATTGTCTTTTCCAGGTTGCCTTTTCCTAGGTTTCTCCAACACAGACCTAAGATGAAGTTTATGCTATTGGAGAAGGGATTACAATACCAAAATTCAGAGACATTTCAGTAAACTCAATTTAAAAAATGAAATAAGCAAACAAAATACTTCAATGCCTGTGAAAACTAACATCTTAGAAATAGTCTTATAAAAATTTTTTAAAATCCTTACCTCTTTTTCTCTTTGCCAAGATATAGTACATCATGGCTATTAAATTTAACAAAACAGAGTTGTGCCCTGTTCTAATCCATTTTGCCACAGATGGGTTGCTGACACTGGCTATTTGTTAAAGGAGAAGAGAAGGCACAATAGTTAAGACTTTGCTGTGCAAGCAGCTCCTTCTTACCACATAAGCAATGTCTCAGAGACAGAAAGAAAATTAAGGTGGTTCAGAAAGAAAACAGTCAGAAGAGCAGGCCATCTGTAGGTTTTGGTGAAGTACCACTTGGTTTTTCCCTTCATACAATCAGTTAATTACCTTATAAAATGCCAAAATCATCAGAGCTTGAGCTGAAACAGCAAATTCAATTTTTTCTCTCCTTTAAATGTCTCCTTTTCAGTTATACATTATTTTATGAAAAATTGATGTCTTGCTAGTCAACATGATGAATGTTGGGACATGCAGGGAATAGTTTAAGGAGTTTGTTTTAACAGTTATGCATTTAAATTGTCCCATTATAGTGGACATGTTTCTGCTGCCAACAAAAAATCAGTTCTTAGAAGTCCAGTTCTCTTAGAATTTTTTTTGCTTCTCTCAATCATTCTGATAGCAGTCCTGATAAATTCATGAATTAAAATTATTTCATCCAAATGTTAGACTTCAAGGTGGTAGTTCAGGGCCTCTTTTCCTTTTATTGCAGAGTTTTAATACATAGTACTGAAGACATTCAGAGTATAAAAGTACGATTCATTCTCTAAGGAAAACCTTTAGATATGGAGGCTCAGAGGGACATTTGCCTGAAAGCAATTAGATCGTGCCATTTATCTCTATAAAAACCATTTCTACAACTCAGTGTACTTTGATTCAAGTCTAGTTCTCAGGTCAAGGTCTAAGTCACATAACTTGCTTGTAGTAGATATGTAATAAATATTTATTAAATGAATAAGTGCATAAAAACGCTATCTATACTCTATTTCATAAATGGGAAGAACAAAGGTACATTCTCGGGTTTTTTTCTTTCCCTTTGCCCGTCTTTCTCTACTTCCAAATCACGGATTTATAGAGTAACACTATCTGGATCTTAAGAGCCATTAAAGCCAATTTCTATATTTTATGACTAGAGCAACTGTTATTGTTTGTATCTGGATGTCCTGCAAAGCCTCATGCAATCATTGGGGAGTGGGCTTTTTGGAAGCAGCTGCATCTAGAGTTTGTGATTGATTCATGGTCTAAAACTGGGATTGAGTGTGTGAATGCTACACCTTCCCTGGGGCACATAGCCTGTGTAGAGTATAAAAGACAGAAGAAGTTTAGTCTCTCCTCTCCTCTCTTGTTGCTTTTTCTGTCTTGCGTCACTGTAAACTGTTGCTCCTCTGCTGTGTGCTACCCTGCCTTGGAGCCAGCCACTTATGGACTGAAAGCCCTATAAACTGTGAACTAAATAAACCTTTCATACCCTTACTTTTGGGTGTTAGGTATTTTGTCTCAACAACAAGAAAAGTAGTAAGACAACAATTGAAACCTTAAGTTTTGAAATGGCTTGCCAGAAACCTCACGGAAAGTTAGCAGCGTGGCAGCCAGATGCCTAAACCTACCTGTGAAAAAGTGACACTCTTTGGGCTAGACTGTCTTTTGTATGTGTCTCTGTAGTACCAACAAAGGATAAAATGAGACTCTTGTCAGAACTTCTGCCTTTCCACCTCTGGGAAAAGAAAAAAAGTGTCAAAAGCCATTTTAAAAAATAACTGTACCTTTGTAAGTACCTCAAACCTTGCATGTGTGTCCTTGGCTGCCTATCACAAGCTCTTGCCTATCTCAGTTCTTAACAAGTAGAATGAATTCTGACCTCTCAACAAAGATGTGTCAGCGGTAATGCAGTCAAGCCAGAGTCCAAAGTACTGTTCCAATGAAGTCATGTAAGCATGGCTGAGATTTAAGAAAATGCACCTACCAGGACTCATAAGGTAATCTGAAATTGTAACAAATGAGTAAAGGTCTGAGAGCCACAGAGAAGTTTCTGATAGGTCAGGGGTGGTGATGGAGGAATGTGAATTTAGGGAAAGAACTATAACTTATTGGTTCTTTTAAATAATAGCTTTGGAAAAGCCATCATGACAGTAGAATAGTGGCAAAAATGTATGACCAAGTGCAGGAAGAATGAGTGAAGTAGCTGTGATGATGGTTGTCTCTGTAAGTGACCCAAGTTCAGAAGTTGAAGAAATACAGAAAAATGAAAGAAATTGAGAGAAATCTTGGAGTAAATGGTCCAGACTTGTTAATTGGTTGAATGTGGTGAAGCAGGGAGTACAAGGTCAGGAGATTCCAGCACGACTGTGAGGTTTCTGGCTCGGTTGGCTGGGCAGACATGACACTAAGAGGCATGGATGAGTTTGGAGAATGGATAGCTACAGTGGGGGATATGTTGAAGTCCTGTTCATGCTGAGTTTGAGGGCCTTAAGGTATGCAAGTGGAAATAGTCCACAGATGGCCGCATGAACTATTTGGAACTTAGACATGTAAAGCATTATTCGAACAACTTTGGACAGTATGACCAGGCTGTTGCATAGCCTGGAGAACATGTTCCCTCTCTAACCTCATGCCCTACTTTCTGCCCAAAGCCCCCACCCCACTCCAGCCCTACTGCATTCTCTGCTGTGGTTCCAACCCATCCGGGACACTCTAGCCTCAAGGTCATTGCACTGCTTGTTCTCTCTGTCTGACATGATCTTCTTCCCAAATCTGCATGGTTAAGGCCATTACCTGCTTCAAGGCTTTGCTCACAAAGCAAAAGAGAGCACACTATTTAGGATAATGATTCTAATCCCCTCTCTGACCCATCGCTGACCTTCTCTTCCTTGATGTATTTGTTCTCTATCCCATGGTTCTCAACATCTTGTATCGCACAATAATATATATTTATTCATTATGTCTATCCCATATTATATCTTTCTTGCCTCGAGAATACAAGTTCCATAGGGACAAGGATATTTATTCACTCATATGACATCCCAGAACAGTGTTTTGGTACACAGTAGACACTCAGTCAATATTTACTGACTGAATGAATATTTACTTGAATGCCACTTTTACTGACTAATTGAGACACTGGCATGTCCATATGGGAGCTGCCATTCCCAGCCTTCCCCATACCATATTAATCCAATGCAACAGATCCTTAGAATAATGATTCTCACTCTGGCAACCACCAAAATTGCCTGGAGATCTTGTTAAAATTAAGATTATGACTCAGTCAGTCAACATAAGGCTGGAGATTCCACACTTTCATAAAATTTCCAATACTGCTAATACTACATATATCTATGCAACACAGTTTGAGAGTAAGAATTTAGAAAAATACTGGCAAAGAAGACATACAAATAACTAAAAGGTCTCTGAGAGCAAACTGGAGAGGATTCAGTATATATCAACTGCATCAATGAGAATATGGATTGTTCATAGTTAAACTGCAAAACATAAATATTAAAGAGTATCAGAAAATAGCAGGTCAAAATTATTAGCTTTTTTTCCCCTTTAAAATAAATTATGCACCATTATACACTGCAAGATTAAATAATCTAAAAATAAATAAATAACAGCTTCTAAAAGTTACTCACTGGAAATGCTTAATTTGTTATTAAGCTAAAGTCCATGAAGTCTCATGTCAATTTGCATAACAAAAAACCATGTTGGAGTCTGTTCTTAGGCCATTACCAGTACCCTCATGATTTGGCACTGGATCACATGTCATACATTGACAATTACTCTCTTGAAACCTTATAACAGCAGTTAGAATTGATATCTGAGTTCATTGACCCAAATTCATTTTCTAAAGCTCATGTTCTTTGAATCAGATACCATTTATGAAGCATGAAGAACCAAGACTATGATATACTTTATTATAGGGAAATGGATTGTGGTAACTGACAAAAACTCAGAGCTGAAAGAGAAGAGCAAAATTAGGGAAAGAAGCAATGCCACTTATACTTAACATAACTATCCCTACATTGTTAAAAAGTAATGATTACCAAGTACTTAATGTACACTAGGTATTGTGCTAACAAATTTTTATATATTATTTTGTTTAAACTGCAAACCAAGGAAGTAGTTATGGTGATCCGTCGCCTGGTTAAAGCTGGGAACTGAGCTTTAAGAAGGATAAGCAACTTCTCTCAAGACTACTTAGCCAATAACTGATTATGCCAGATTTTAAGCTTTTGTTTTTTAACCACTTAGTTAATTTTTCTTCTTGCTGTGACAAAATATCCAACACTCAAAGTTAAAGGAGGAAAGCTTTATTTAGCTCACAGTTTGTAGAGGTTTCAATTCATAGTTGGCTGGCTCCGGTGCAGGACAGCACAGTAGAATGGCATTGCAGAGGAGAAAAGGTTTGTGGCAGGCAAGAGACAGCAGAGCAGTGAAGTAGGAAAGAAGCAACAGCAGGCCTGCCTTCTTCCTGTCCTTTATATTCACCTGTGCTACCTACCTCTCAGGTGGTGCTACTCACACCAAGGATGGGCCTTCCCTTTGTGCACACTCAATCAATGGACTAAGTTAGAAATGATGCACCCTTAACCCCAGCATCATGCACCATAGATCCAGCCACTTCTGAAAAGACTCACCTATGGCTGCATGAGGGCTTAGGGGGACAGCTAAACACAAGCCATAGCGCCACCTGCCAATTCCATAGCTGTATTCCCATTTCAATGTTCTACAAGCTAATATCCTATCAGAGATCAGATGGCCTTTCTTAATGTAAGAATTATCATCCAAACTGAGATAATTTTGACAATAAAAGGGGTTCTATTAATGATTTTTTAGCCATTCATTGAGACTAGATCAGGCAAATAGGAACACATGATAAGCCTATTTAAAATCTTTTCAATCCATATCCTGACATAATAGCAAGAATTCAAACACCAATTTGTAACTTTAGCTCAGTGGCCAGTCGTAGGTGGTATACCACAAACACCTTCAGGGTAACAATTATGATATATAGAGACGTGTTAAGAGACCTCTGGTACACTTGGAGAAAATTTATTTTCCTGGTCTGAAATGGACCAATCAATTGTATGGGTCCAAAATGGTGCATTGGGGGCAATGTGGAGTCAAGTTGCACTATGAAATTTCACAGAAGCAAGAACTTTTATATCAATGATGAAAGGGCAATTCCCAGTGCTCCTGTCACAACAAAAAGCAGTTCTATTAAACAGAAGACAGGTCTGATGCAGCCATTGGGTCTGTAGCCTGGATGCAAGTGGGACTAGGATGTGGGACCATGTCCAGAGGCAAGACAATATGGCAGGTAAAGACACAAAGTCTGGGTGGGGAAACTGGAGTAAAATGGTGTGGCAGGGCTAAATAGAGTCACCCAACTGTTGTGTGGATGTCTTTAAAATATAAATGTTGATTTATATTAACATTGTTAATATTAACATTTGTTTTACTAACCTAACAAAACAAATTTTAATCCTTTCTACTCAGATATTCTTTTAAACCATGATAATACATGTGGCATTGATCTCTGGAAATGGATGAGTTCCATAGTCTTTCAACAAATGTTCCTTGAGAGGCCAGTAAGTGTTTCAAGACATCTTCTAGAAACTGGGATTGTAGGAGTGAGCATAACAAATTTTCTGATCTCATTCTTCAATGTCTAAATGTTCTTGTGGAAATGATACTTTGAATAATATATTTATATAAGCAATCTGTTTCCAAGTTAGGAAACTTGTATCTTCTCTCTAGCCTCCAGTTTGCTCAAGTACAAACTAAGAGCACTGACCTGGATACATCCCCAAGCATCTCAGCTCTAAAATCCTGGGTCATGTCACTTCTATGAGTTGGTATAAAGGACAATGTCTTTCTTTAGTCAAATTTTCTATTCTTAGTAATAAAAATATAAATCTATCTCAGAGCAGCACTTTTGACATTTTTCCATACACGGAATATGAATCAAAAGGTTCAAGATGTAAATTGACTGTAGGAGTAATGAAAACACATGGTTATGGGACCAACATGTCATGCCCTCTTCCAGTGGTCTCTTCTGCAAGGTGCACTGGAACTCTGATTCTGTTCTATGTGGGCTTTATGTAAATCAGTAATTTAAAGAAACCGCATAGTGACAGCACATAGTGAAGGAGGATATTTGCTTCTCATCACTCTTGCATTGGAGCTGGAGAAGGACTCCAAATTCTCATTCTAGCCCTTTTCCAGAACAAGAAAAGAATCTCATCATTTCATGGTCAAAACTTCATTTGGTAACCTAAGGCAGGGAGGGGAGAGGCAGTGAACATTAATGCTCCTACCTGTCAGCACTTGAGAGTGACTTATGTACGTGATCCCAAGCTTACCAGAAGCCTACTTCATATACAACATTATTTTCCATTTTAAGATGAGGAAACTAGGTATGTGAGTGGGAAAGGACAAAGGATGGCAAAGTTAGAAGATGTTTGAGTCTAGAGCCATAGAAAACCATTTTCTCCCCTGTTTTGTGGAACTACTCTAACACTTTTAGTGCAGTTTTAAAACCCCACACTGAATTACATATTCAGAATTTTGATGGTTGGTTCTTCACATTTAGCCTCATAGACATGAATATAAGCACATAGAAATGATTTTGATTGAAGAGAATTTCTTTGAAGTCATTATCAGGTAATTCTGAGATGAGTGTTAACATTGATACCTGTTAATTGCCTTTTCCTGTGGGAGTTATGATTTTTCCGATTTTTTTCAAAATGATTTTGAATTATGCCCTGGATATTTTGAACATTGTACTTTGAGGCTGTGGGTCTTGATAAATCCTGGGGGAAATGTTGATATTTTCACTTTAGCAGTAACTGACAAGTTGGGTTCAGCTATCAGTTTGCATTAGTCTTCTCTTGGTTAAGCTTCGGTGTCAGTTCTGCTTGTGCACAGCCCTCCTTCATGTACACTACAATTTGTCGATTTTGTAAATACCTAGCCCAGTGCCAGTGATGTCTCCACGCGCAAATAGCTGCTCTTCTCAAAGGCTTGTGCCCACTCAACTTTGCAAAATCATACGATGGAAGGTTGATTTGCTTTGCGATCGGACCAGCGCTCAGCCAAATAAAAGAGAAGACGGTTGATTTGGCACTTGCATGCTCATGAAGAGTGCATAGGCCGTGGATCCAGAGGCTAAAATCATATGTGTATTAAATATCAACTGGGCACTTAAGAGCAACTTGACATTGGGTGAGTTAGTCTAACTCTCTGAGCTTCTGTTTTCTCTTCTGTTAGTGTAAGTAGCATATTGCTGGGTGTTTTTAAGGATTAAATAAATCTATACAATTTGGACATTGAAATAAACATATGAAAACTCCAGAGTTCAGCAGCTGGCCCACAGGAATCACTCAACGAATAGTCCTATTATTATTGAATTTTAAAAACATATACTTCAATGATAAACACTATTACAAACGGAAAACAATACTGACACTTTCAGGGCACATGCTACGTAGGCTATGCTGTGTTTTGCAGCTATAGTTTCATTGCAGAAAGAGGCTAATGGGATTGTAAGTGGATAAACCGCTTTGATGACAAACAGCACCAAACTGATGGCCTGGATTTCTCTGGTCTCACTTCACAAGCCTGTCTCTACATGTACTTATCTTGGTCATTCTTAATATCTACACAAATCCTCCAGTTTTAGGACCTTTGTATCAGCTGTACCCTTTCTCTCAAATCTTCTCATGGCTGCTACTTTCTCATTATTTGGTCTGAGAGCAAATGTGATCTCCCTAAAGAGGCCTCCTTGACAATCCATCTCAGGTCATGGCATACCTCTTCACATAAGTGTCTATCCTATTACCTTTGCTAAGTTTATTCACAGCATTTATTACTATTCAAAATTATCTTATTTATCTAATTATTTAATTTATTCTTGATTGTCTATTTTTCACCCAGTGAAATGTTGGCTATATGAGGTAAGACTTCTCTTTATTCCTACTGTGGTATCCCCTGATCTTAGAACAGCATCTGGTCTAAAATATACCTTTAATTAAGTGTTTGTTGCCTGTACTTTCTTGAATTGTTTTATTCCTTTTGCAGAGGAGAATCCATAAATATTATTTGTTCACTTAACTGAATTTTTTCCACTTTCTGGTCCCTCAAACATTCAATAATTCATCAGTGTACCTGAATAAATTTTAAATCTGGATGGATTTCCACATTTAAAGTCTTGATTTAGTATTTTTAGTGTAGAAGAATCCAATGAAAATAGGAAGCCATTAATTTCATCATTTCTCAGCGTCTAAAACATGCCTGTGGTGTAGCTGTGTGGGATCCCTAGGCAGGGCATTAAATGGTGTAACCGTAACAGGAGACCAGTAACACACCTGAGGCTACACCAGTCGGGAAGGTCTGTGGGGGGCTAAGAGAGGCAGAGCTCTTGCTCCCCTGAGGCTCTGTAGATCCTTGGCAAAAAGCTGCAGCCAGATGCGATCACATTTACAAAATATAAACTCTGTGATGATTTGGTTCAACTTCATTCAGTAATGTGGCTGAAAATGGAAGTTTGATTTCGGGCCAAGAGAGGTTCCCTTGCACTGGCTATAAGGAATGTTATATTTCAATCCCTGCGCTTCCCACTTCATTCAGCAGGGTTTGTTCAGGACCAGTCTGGCTGATTTATCTTGCTCACTAATGAGCTCTTCCTTCAGCAGAGCGGTTGTTCCCAACCTGAGAGCTGAGTCATTGACAGAAGGATCTGGAGGACATTCAGATCTCAGGAGACTGACTTGACAGAAGACTGGGGATACAAGCCGTGTAAATTGTGCAGATTCGCCCGAATCACTCTGGCTTTCAAAAACTACAACATACTATTTTTAAAAAGCACTTAAAATTTTATAGCTAATTTGTTCACGATAGTCATGCAAATAATACAGTTCTAGAGATTAGAAAATACGTTTAGGAGGACTTCTGGGAAGATGGCAGAGTGGTAAC
This sequence comes from Dinomys branickii, assembly GCA_004027595.1. Taxonomy (NCBI): domain Eukaryota; kingdom Metazoa; phylum Chordata; class Mammalia; order Rodentia; family Dinomyidae; genus Dinomys; species Dinomys branickii. The sequence continues at coordinate 30,187 of PVLD010020326.1, forward strand.
AGCAGGAAATCAGCCTCTCTGCAATTTGGAAACTGGACACTGGAATATAAGAATGTGAGGAAAAATGGAGGGAGGTGGATAGCGAGGGCACAAGAAGGGTCTAAAGGGAGAACTAGAGCCCACATGGAAAGTGAAGAAACGGGGCTGGGGATATAGCTCAGTGGAATAAGCGCTTGCCTAGCAAGTGCAGGGTCCTGAGTTCGATCCCCAGTACCAAAAAAAAAAAAAAAAAAAGGAAAGTGAAGAAACGGACCTCAGCTCAGGTAAAGAAGTGCACAACTGTACTTTCTGCCTGACTCCTGGCTCGTGGCATGAGGGAGGAGCCTCAAATCTAGAGATGGAGAAGTAAGATACTTCCATGATAAAGAACACCTAAAGAAATTCACAACTACCAAACCAGTATTCCTAAAAGTTTTGAAGGACAGTCTAGAAAAAGACAACAATTTCACGAATCCCAGTAGAATGAATCCACTAAGTAAGGCAAGCAATTAAACGAAGGAGAAAGACAGGGAGCCACCAATAAGAAAATAATATGACAAGGATAAGTCAATAAATATCAGTTATAACCATCAATGTAAATAGTCTGAATTCACCAATCGAAAGAAACAGATTGGCAGAATGGATCAAGAAACAGATGCATCGGTCTGCTGCGTACCAGAAATGCATTTGCCTAAAAGAGAAATCCATAGACTGAAGTCAAAGGATAGAAAACAATACTCCATGCAGCAGGAACTCAGAAGAGAACGGGGGTAGCTGTTCTAACTGCAGGCAAAGCGAATTTCAAGAAAAGACCAATGAGAAGAGATATAGGTCACTACATACTTGTTAAGGGGACAGTCCTAAAAGAAGATATAATAATCATAAATATTTATGCACCAAATATCAGTACATCCAATTATATAACATAAATGTTAATAGACATGAAAAATAAAATAAGTACTAATACAGTTGTAATGAGGATGTCAGTACCTCACGGTCACAAATAAATCAACTAGACAAAAAAAAAAAAAAGAAAGAAATATCAGAGTTGAACCAAAACTGTAAGCAAATGGACTTAGTAGATATCTACTAACAACAACAGCAACAGAATTCACATTCTTTTCAGCTCCACATGAACCTTTCTCCAAAATAGATTACAAAGTAGCTCATAGAACATGCTTAAGTAAATGAAAAGAATTGAAATTATTCCATACATATTGTCAGATCACAGCACAATTGGAAATCAATAGCAAAAGAATACACAAAAACTGTAGAAACACATAGAAATTAAATAACACCCTCCTAAACAACCAATGGTCACAGGTGAGATTAAAGAAAAAAATTAGTTCTACAATTAAACAATAACGGCAGTACAACATACTAGAACTTACAGGACACAATAAAAGCAGTCCTAGGAGGGAAATTTATAGCAGTGAATTCTCACAACAGAAAAATAGACTGAGCTCAAATAAATAACCTAATGTTGAACCTCAAGCTTCTAGAAAAAGAAAAGCAAGTTAAACCCAAAATGCACATAAGGGAGGAAATGATAAAAATCAGAGGCAGAAATTAATGCAAGTGAGACTAAAACAAATATGAAGAATCAATTAATTAAAGAGTTGGTTCTTTGAAACAATGAATAAGATAGACAAACCCTTAACCAACCTTATCAAAAACAGGAATGAGAAGATTCAAATCCATGCATTTGGGAAAGAAAAGGGTGAAGTAACAACAAATCTTGCAGAAATCCAGAAGATCATCAATACCTAGTCCATGAATCTGTACTCTATTAGATGGAAATCACAAAGGAAATGGACAGATTTCAAGACATCTATGAATTACTGGTGCTGAATCAAGAATATAGAAAAATTCTAAATAACCTAATATCAGTCAATAAAATTGAAGCAGCAATAACACAACTACCAGCAAAGAAAAGCCTGTGTCCTCACGGACTCTCTGCTAAATTCTACAAGAAATTTAGAAAAGATTTAATGCCACTACTCTTCAAATTCTTTGATAGAATTGTAAAGAAAGCAATACTGCCAAACTTGTTCCTGGAAGCAAACATTACCCTGATACTGAAACCAGAGAAAGATCCAACCAAAAATGAAAACTATAAGCCAATCTCTTTAATGAACAAAGATGCAGAAATCCTTGGTAAGATACTGCTGGTAAGCACAATGGAACGTATCATTGAAAAGTTTGTATACCATGATAAAGTAGAATTCACACCAGGGATGCAGTGATAGTTCAACATATGCAAATCAATAAATGTAACGCACCACATTAACAGATGCAGGGACACAAACCACCTTATCATCTCAATAGACACAGAGAAAGCATTTGATAGTCTAACATTCATTCATGATAAAAAAAAAAACCTACAGAAAATTGGGATATAAAGTCTTTAGTCAGTCTGATAAAAGACATCTATGACAAACCACTAGCCACCATCATACTAGCTGGTCAAAACCTGAAAGCTCCCACTCTAAATTCAGAAACAAGACAAAAATGCCAGCTATTGCCATTTCTATTCAATATAGCTCTGGAAACTTTAACCAGAGCAATTAGACAAGAGAAACAAATAAATGGAATATGGTTAGGAATGGAAGATGTTTAATTATTCTTATTTGCAGATGATATGGTACACTATATAGAGAACCTTGAAAATTCCAGCTAAACAGATTTAATAGATTTAATAACGAAATTCAGTCACAGAGCAGTATACTAAGTCAACATTCAAAAATTAATAGCATGCCCATACATGTACTAAAACTCAATAAGAGAAAAAGTAGGGAAACAACAACTTTCACAATAGCATCAAGAAAAATGAGAAACTTAGGAATCAGTCTAACGAAGAAAGTAAAAGACCTTTACCTTGAAAACTATAGTACTGTGGAAAATGGTTGAAGAAGATATCAGAGAAAGGAAAGACATCCCTTGTTCTTGGATTGGTAGAAACCATATAGTGAAGATGACAATTCTTCCAAAAATCTTATACAGATTTAATGAAATCTCAATCAAAATACCAATATCATACCTCATAGATCTTCAGTAAATAATCATAAAGTCCATTTGGAGCCGGAAGAGACTTAGAATAGCAAAAGCAATCCTGGGTAACAAAAGCAAGTGGGGGAGCAGTACAATCTCTTATTTGAAACTGTACTACAAAGCTATCCTGATAAAAATAGCATGGTACAAGGGAAAAAACAAACCTGAGGGACAATAGAATAGAATACAAGATGTAGAAATAACTCCAAACACACTTAGCTACCTTACCTTTGACAAAGGAGCAAAATATCTTTATTGAAAGAACAATAGCCTCTTTAATGAACTCAACTGGGAAAACTGGCTTTCTACATGTCAAATATTAAACCTAGATCTGTATCTCTTGCCATACACTAAACTAAAATTGAAATGGACAAAAGATATAAATATAAAAACAGAAACACTTAATCTGCTGGGAGATAGAATAGGTAAAATCCTTGAAGACGTAGGCATAGGAAAAGATTTTATGAATAAAACCCCAAGTGCACAAGAAATACTACAAAGAACCAACAGTTAGGATCTTGTCATATTAAAAAGCTTTTGTACATCAAAGGAAACTACCAACAGAGTGAAGAGATAACCCACAGAGTGGGAAAAACTTTACCAGCTATTTCTCAGACAAAGAAGTAATATCAAGAATACATAAAGAACTCAAAAAAAAAAAAAATCAAAACCTCCCCTACATTTAAAGAACTAATCCAAAAATGGGTATCTGACATGAACAGGCACTTCTCAGATGAGGAAATATTAACAGCTAATAAATATATGGAGAGGGACTTCCGGGAAGATGGCGACCGGGTAGGCAGCAGAGAGAGAACCTCCCAGAGGATTACCACCCAAACAATGAAATATAACAATATGAAGACAGAAATAAGGACTTCCGGGAAGAAGATGACCAGCCGAGAGAGCGAGTGTGGAGGGAAGAACGGCTTCAGCTCCTGAACCCGACAGAGAACGCGCTACTGGGACAA